>PVJL010015618.1:0-23635 GCA_004026885.1 Lyroderma lyra | reverse complement strand
GAAGCTGGCCAGCTGATCTGTTAGTTCTGTGACCTCCTGGGAGGGGCTCTGTTGCAGGCCTATGTCAGCTGCTGCTTGTGCCCTGCCTGGAGCCACTTGGTATAAACTACAAAGTGATGAACAGATGGTTGCCACTTGTGCTGGGTTTGGATGTGCTTAGAAGTGGTTAAGCTGTAAACAAATGCAGGCTACTGCTAGGACTGGGCTTGGAGCTGCTTTGCAAGGTATATGGGACATGACGAGGCCAGATGCTTGGTTGGGTTTTGTGAAACTTTGAGAGATTTTTCAGAAAGTTCACTGCATGAACCAAGACAGTCCATTTGTATGGAAAAGCCATTGAATGGCTTGGGTTGGTCCCCAAGTTGGGTGAGGCAGGTTCTCAGGGAATCACCAGAGTGGGGTAAACAGTGTTAGCCACATTGATGGAGACTCAGCTATGCTGCTAAACTGTTTCTGCAGCCTGGATTGGGGAAGGGCTCAACAAAGAAATAATGCCTTTCACCAGCACTTCTGTCTGGATGAAATCTCTCCCTTCAGTCCTTGCCCTCAAACCAAAAAATTCAGTTCCTTCTTGTATGTCCCTAGTGCCTTTCAAGGTGCTGCTTCAGTGTTGGAGCTCAGAGTGAGTGAGTCTGTAAACAAAGTAATTTCATGCATGGGCCCTTTTAAAGGAGTGTCTGGGACTCCAGCATCCCTGTGACTCACTCAGCCACAATCTCTTCTGGTTTTTACAGCCATAAATTATGAGGACTTCTCGTCCCTGTACTGGAATCTTGGGCAGGGGAGCTTGGTGTGGGACTGAGACCCCATGCTTCTGATGATGGGGAAGACCTCTACAACTGAGGTATCCCTCTGGATTCTTTTTTTCCCTCTTTTTTTTTAAATTCATTTTTATTGTTAAACTTACTGGGGTGACATCTGTTAGCAAGGATTACGTAGGTTTCAGGCATGCAATTCTACACTGCATTGTCAACTTGATGTATAATAAGTTCACCACCTAATGTGACTTCTCTTTCCATCACCTTGTATTTAGCTTCCCCCACTCTTCTCCCACCCCCCTTTCTCCCCTACCTAACCCACTCTTCCCCAAATAAACATTAAACTATTGATTGTGTCCATGGGTTATTTGTTTGTTCATTTCTTTTTTCTTTGCTGTCAGTTTTATATTCCGCATATGAGTGAAGTCATACAGTTCTTTGTTTTTTCTGTCTGGCTTATTTCATTAAGCATGATGATCTCCAGGTCAATCCATTTTGTTGCAAATGGAAATATTTCATCTTTTCTTATAGCTGAGTAATACTTCATTGTGTATATGTACCACAGCTTCTTTATCCAGTCATCTGTCGCAGGGCACTTTGGTTGTTTCCATGTTTTGGCCACTGTGAACAGCGCTGCAATGAACATTGGGGTACATAAGTCTTTGTGGACAAAGGTTTTCAAGTTCTTTGGGTAGATCCCCAGAAGGGGCTTTGCTGGGTCAAATGGTAACTCCATTCCCAATTTTCTGAGGAACCTCCACACTGCCTTCCACAGTGGTTGTACCAGTTTGCACTCCCATCAGCAGTGTACCAGAGTTCCTTTTTCTCCACATCCTCTCCAGCACTTATTATTCCCTGTCTTGTTGATCATAGCCATTCTTACAGGTGTGAGGTGGTATCTCATTGTAGTTTTGATTTACATTTCCCTGATAGCTAATGAGGATGAGCATTTTTTCATATGTCTGCTGGCCATTTGTATTTCTTCCTGGGAGGAGTGTCTGTTTAGTTCTTCTGCCCACTTTTTAATTGGGTTGTTTGTTTTTTTGTTGTTAAGTCTTATTAGTTCTTTATATATTTTAGATATTAGACCCTTATCTGATGCGTTATTGGCAAGTATTTTCTCCCATTCAGTTGGCTGTCTCGTTGCCTTGTTGATGGTTTCTTTTGCTGTGCAGAAGCTTTTTAGTTTGATATAGTCCCATTCATTTATTTTTGATTTTACTTCCCTTGCCTTTGAGGACAGGTTCATGAAGTCTTCCTTGAGTCCTAGGTCTATAAGTTTAGCTCCACTGTTTTCTTCTGTACAGTTTATTGTTGCAGGTCTTAGATGAAGGTCTTTAATCCATTTTGAGTTAATTTTTGTATATGGAGAGAGTTCACAGCTCAAGTTCATTCTTTTGCATATATTTTTCCAGTTTTCCCAGCACCACCTACTGAAAAGGCTGTCTTTTCCCCATTACATATTTTGTTGCTCCTTTATCGAAAATTATTTGTCCATAAATTTGTGGGTTTATTTCTGGGTTTTCAGTTCTATTCCATTGGTCTCTATTTCTGTTCTTCTGCCAGTATCAAGCTGTTTTGGCTATTGGTGCTTTGTAATATAAATTGAACTCAGGGAATGTAATGCCACCAGCCTTATTCTTTTTATATAGTATTGCTTTGGCAATTCGAGGTCTTTTATGGTTCCATATAAATTTACTAATTCTTTTATCTATTTCACGAAAGTATGATTGTGGGATTTTGATGGGTATTACATTAAATCTGTAGATTGCTTTGAGCAAAATAGCCATTTTAACAATGTTAAGTCTTCCTATCAATGAACAGGGTATATTTTTCCATTTCTTAATGTCTGCTTCAATTTCTTTCAAAAGTGTCTCATAGTTTTCCATGTATAAGTCTGTCAAGTTCTTCGTTAAGTTAATTCCCAGGTATTTCATTCGTTTTATTGTGATAGCAAAGGGAATTGACTCCCTCATTTCTTTTTTTGTGGATTTGTTGTTTTTATACAGGAATGCTGTTGATTTTTTTACATTGATTTTGTATCCTGTGACATTGTTATATTCATCTATTGGTTTTAATAGTTTCCTGGTGGAATCTTTGTAAATTTTTATATAAAGGATCATGTCATCCACAATTCGTGACAATTTGACCTGTTCTTCCCCAATTTGGATACTTTTATTGCTTTCTCTTGCCTAATTCTTGTGGCTAGACATTCCAGTACTATATTAAATAGCAGGGGTGACAGGGGGCATCCCTGTCTTGTTCCTGATTTTAGGGGAATAGGCTTCAGTTATTCCCCTTTCAGTATGATGTTAGCCGAGGGCTTGTCATATATGGCCTTTATTATGTTGTGATACTTTCCTTCTATACCTATTTTATTTAGTGTTTTGATCATAAATCGATGTTGTACCTTGTCGAAAGCTTTTTCTGCATCAATTAAAATGACCATATGGTCTTTATCTTTGATTTTGTTTATGTGGTATATCACATTGATTGATTTTCGTATGTTGAACCATCCTTGTGCTCCTGGGATGAATCCCAATTGATCTTGATGTATGATCTTTTTGATGCTTTGTTGTATTCTGTTTGCTAATATTTTGTTTAGAATTTTTGCATGTGTGTTCATCGATGATATTGGTCTATAGTTTTCTTTCTTTGTGTTGTCTTTGCCAGGCTTTGGTATTAGGGTAATGTTGGCCTCAAAGAACGAGTTAGGAAGTATTGCTTCCTCTTCAATTTTTTGGAAGAGTCTGAGGAGGATAGGTGTTAATTCTTTTTTTGAATGCTTGGTAAAACTCATTGGTGAGACCATCTGGTCCAGGGGTTTTGCCATTAGGGAGAATATGGATAGTCATTTTAATCTCTTCACTATCAATTGGTCTATTTAGATTATCCATTTCTTCTTGGTTCAGTCTAGGTAGGCAATAAGTTTCTAGAAACTTGTCCATTTCTTCTATGTTGTTTAATTTAGTGGCATAAAGTTCTTCATAATATTTTCTTATAATGCTTTGTATTTCTGTGGTATCAGTGGTAATTTCTCCCCTTTCATTTCTAATTTTGGATATTTGTGTTCTTTCCTTTCGTCCTTTGATTAGTCTGCCAGGGGTTTGTCCATTTTGTTGACTTCCTTAAAGAACCAGCTCTTCTATCATCCTTCTTTTCTCTAATTGGTTTAGCTCTGTTTTCAGTTTTATTATTTCTTTCCTTCTGCTGACTTTGGTTTTTGTCTGCTCTTCTTTTTCTTGTTCTTTAAGATGGGATGTTAACATGTTTACTTGTGATTTTTCTTGTTTCTTAAGATAGGCCTGTAGCGATATAAATTTCCCTCTTATTACTGCTTTCACTGTGTCCCAATAATTCTGATATGTTGTATTTTCATTGTTATTAGTTTCTATATATTTTTAATCTCATCTTTTATTTGTTCTTTTATCCAGTCCTTTTTTAATAAGCTGTTGTTTAGTCTCCATGTGTCCGTGTTTTTTCCTGCTTTCCTTTTACAGTTGATCTCCAATTTCAAAGCTTTGTGTTCTGAGAATACACTTGGTATGATTTTGATCTTCTTGAATATTCTGAGGCTACTTTTGATTCCCAGCACGTGATCTATCCTTGAGAATGTTCCATGTGCACTAGGAAAGAAGGAATAGTTTGTTTTTGCTGGAGGAATTGTCCTGTAAATGTCAATTATGTCCAATTGCTGTAATGTGTCATTTAAAGCTGATGTTTCCTTATTTATTTTCTGTTTGAATGATCTGTCCATGGCTGTTAGCGGGGTATTTAAGTCTCCCACAATGATTGTGTGTTCATCAGTTTCTCCTTTCAAATCTGTTAGTAGTTTCTTTCTATATTT
Organism: Lyroderma lyra; assembly: GCA_004026885.1. Taxonomy (NCBI): domain Eukaryota; kingdom Metazoa; phylum Chordata; class Mammalia; order Chiroptera; family Megadermatidae; genus Lyroderma; species Lyroderma lyra. The sequence continues at coordinate 19,030 of PVJL010015618.1, read as the reverse complement.
CGGTGCATCCTGGTTTGAAGCATATATATTAATTAGTGTCAAGTCTTCTTGTTGTTGCATTGTGCCTTTTATCATTATGTAATGTCCATCCTTGTCTTTTACTAACTTTTTTAACCTGAAGTTTATTTTATTAGATATCAGTATAGCAACTCCTGCTTTTCTCTGGTTACCATTCACTCTGAGTCTGTATTTGTCCTTATGGCTGAGGTGTGTTTCTTGGAGACAGCATACGGATTGGTTCTGTTTTTTAATCCAGTCTGCTACTCTGTGTCTCTTTATTGGTGAGTTCAGTCCATTGACATTTAGAGTGATGATCGATATGTGAGGATTTCCTGTGGCCATTACTTATTTCTTTCTTTGTCTTTGTTTTATTTTTATTTCTTTCTTGTTGCCCCAACGTTGTTCCATTTTTCCTTATATTTTGTTTTAGGTCGAAGAGCCTCCTTCAGTATTTCTTGGAGTGCTGGCCTTGTGCTGGCAAATTCCCTCAACTTCTATGTGTCTGAGAAGGTCTTTATTCCACCTTCATATCTGGAAGATAATTTTGCTGGATAATTTATTCTTGGCTGGGAGTTCCTCTCTTTTAAATTTTTGAATATTGGATTCCACTCCCTCCTGGCTTGCAGAGATTCTGCTGAGAAATCCGATGCCAGTCTGATGGGTTTTCCTCTAAAGGTTATAGTTCTTTTTTCCCTGGCTGCCTTGAGAATTGTCTCTTTGTCTTTAGTTTTGGACATCTTTATTACCATGTGTCTTGGAGAAGATCTGTTAGGGTCCAGGTATCTAGGGGACCTGATTTCTTCTTGAACTTGGGGTTCCAGATCTTTCCATATGTTTGGAAAGTTCTCATCTACTATGTGTTTGAGTATGCTCTCTGTAGAATGCTCTACCCCTTCTTCTATTCCTATTATCCTGTTGTTGTTTTGTCTCATGGAGTCAGATTGTTCTTGTAGAGTTCTTTCAATCCTTTTGGTTCTATATTCCAAATATATATATTCCTCTTTCTGAGCTGTTTCCATGTTCTGATCTTTGATATCACTAATTCTTTCCTCCATCTGGTCGGCCCTGTTTCCTATGGCAGTTATTTCGTTTCTCACTTCTTTTATTGTATTATTTATCTCTCCTATTTCCATCGCAATCTTCCTTATGTTCTGAACTTCTTTGTCAAATTGTTCCTTTTTTTCATGGAGATCCTTTTTTATGTCATTCATGTCCTTTTTTATGTTCTTTATCTCAGCCATGGTGCTTTACCAATATGTTTTCATTTCTCTTACAGCCTTTAGAATGGCTACTTTAAATTCTCTGTCACTTAATTGGAAACTTCTAGGTCTAAGAAGCTGTCTTGATAAATTTCCTGTTCCTTCTGTGTCGTTTTCGTTTCTATGGAATTCATTCTGTCTGCTGGGTTCTTCCTCTTTGACATAAAGGTGTTATGTTCAGTAGTGCCCAGGAGCCCAGATTGGTACTTTTGTGGTGTCTTGCTGTAGGGCAGACATGAGGTGGTACTTGGGGGGCAAGTTTTGGGAGAGATAGGGGTTGTTTATTTCTTATTTCTGGTCTCCTGCTACGTTTGGAGGTGGTATGCATCTATCATGGTCCCTCCGCTTCCTGTAGTTAGTTAGTTGGTTGGGGAGGTTGTAGGAAAGAGGAGAGGCCAACAAAAGGCACACCGGGACAGCTCCACCTTCTGCCCTATGCTGGGGAAGCTGGGTGATGGGGGCCAAGCCTGCTCCTGCTGGCTGGGGCGAATGCTATCAAATCTACCTTTCTTCCCAGGCCTGCTTCTGATGGCCAAACGTTGGGGCAGCTTCTGTGTGCTCACACTGTTTTTAGGACCCAGAGGCACATGAGCAGGCATGCACAAAAGTCCGAAGCTGTGGGTCTGACCCCGCGATAGGAAGGCAGCCGGTCCGCCTCTACAGCAGGCTGGAATGGGAGCCCCAGCTCCCTGTAGGGGTTGTGCGCTGCCTGCGTGGCAGCCGGCTTGCCCCCTCAGCAGGCCGCGACCAGGAGCCACAGCCCTGTGCAGGAGCCGCATGCACCTGCGCTGTGGGTCCCAAGGGAGCCTAGAGCCAAGATGTCGTCTCTGCAGTTCAGAGTCCTCGCTCAGCCCTGCTACCACTCAAGAGTTCCAGAGGCTGGCTCCCAAGCTCTGTCCCCAACTCACTGCTCCAAATTCCAGCTCCCCAGCCTAGCTCCCCAATGGATTCCCACTGTTCTGCCGCTTTGCTAGGGCTTTTCCTCTTGTCTCCTCTTGGCTTCTCCCCTCCCATGCACTGCGGCCAGCTGGGATCGGGTCCTGTTGCCATCCGTCTTTTCTCCCTCCCCTCTCTCCCACTCGCCCTTTTCTCTCCAACACTTAGATGTTTACTTGCGATGCATGGATGTCTCAGCTGCTGTATTTTTGTCACCTACGGTCCTCTTTCTTGGCTCCTGGGTGGCCATTCAATTGTGTTTTCTGAGAGAGGCTTTAGAGACCTCCTCTCCAGTGGCCATCTTGTCCTCCTCCCATCCTCTGACTTTTCCCCACCACATTGAATTTAGATTAGGTCGCTAGAGCAAGCAAGCATCCTAAGATTTCTTTTCTGGAGTGGATTTTTCCCTCTGAATCTTTTGGCAGCAAAGACTCAAAGATTCTATGTCTTTTTTTTTTATAACCAGTTTAAAATCAATATTCCAGAAGGCAATTATACAGCAAAATTTGGACCCCTTCAGGGGACATTTAAAACTGTAATAATGATAGCAAGATAATTTTTAAGCCAGATGGCTTACTTAATCTTTATTTTTAATTATAGATTTTATTATAATTACAGTAGGCTCTCAGTTAACCAGCACCCATGGGGATTGGTAGATGCAGGATAAATGTAAGTAGATTCTCTGTTAACTGAATCTCAAGTAACTGGCACTCTGAAGCAACTGGCAAAATCTCAAACAACTGATATCTTAATCAATCTACTATTTCATAAACACATTTAAGAAGTACATCATTATAAAAGTACCATCTTCTTTGGATGCCAACCCTAGTGGCATACTAGCTTAAAAATTGGGTGTTTATATATTAATTTTAATTCTATCAAAATACTGTCATTCACATTGTTACTTGGCAATTGCTTCTAAATGACAAACTTGTTCATTTTCTTCTCCTTTTAAAATAGATTTACTTATATGAATACACATATACTAGCATCCAAGTTGAAAATATATGACTAAGCAAAGTTAACTGTTGTGTTTGAATTAAAAATGCATCAGTTCTAAGACCTTTTCAATGATGCTTTAAAATCTTTTTAAAAACCAGCAAAGTATCTTCTGAACACATAATGTGAATTTTTTACCCCATGGTTATTTTTCTAAATTGCTTGGAATTCTGGTTCTGTCAACTAAGTTTCAAGAAACTTAGCAAGAAGTATGAAAGCAAGAAGGAAAGTATTGTTACATTATTGCTTGAAGTGCATCAGTTAAGTCCATAAACACATATTGAAGAAAGAAGAAATATGATCTATTGAATGAATATTGCCAGTGAAGCCACACATCTCTTTTGTACAAAGTTCCATTTATTTATGCCAAATATCTTCTGTTATCTAATTTAACCCTTTCACTTCATTCATTTACTTCAATTTTTTAATGTGTCGAAATGCCACAGAAAGTTGGTATTTTGACCATTTTATACATTTAATAATAACACTTTGAGCTGCTTTGTATATAAATGACATTATTTTCATTTTAAGTTTTTGTAATGTGGTAATAAATTTACCACTATATTGAATTTTAGAAAAAATACTCAAAACATACTAAGTGACATAAATTAAGTATAGATAAATTAGGTTTAAGTATAGATAAATTAGAATCTAATGGCATTGATGACATAAAAATTTGTTACAAAATCTTACACAATACATCATATGAAACATCTTTGTTGTTGATAGTGAAAGCCATGAGAAAACATATTTAAAAATCTTGTAAATGAAGAAATAATTATTTACAATAATCACAGTACATATATTTTTAAGTAAATACAGTTTAAGGAGGTACAGTTTATTAAAATAAGTGATTACATTAAAGTATAAAAATTTTCTCTTGTTAGTCACTCTTGAAAAACACAAAAATATAGAAAAATGAACATATATTAGAGGAAAAAGGTTTTATGAGGTCATGGGGTAAAGTCAAATGCTGCATCAGTGGATTGAAATATTTATTTGGATATATTCACAGCAAAAAGATTAAGGTAATTGTTACTTATTTTCCACATGCGTGGAATAGCTGAATAGCTTTCATAATTAATAATCACAATCCATTTTGCTGTTGTTTTAGACAAAATTAAATATTTTACTTTCCCTCCCCTTTCTTTTCTACTTCTCTTTTTTCTATTCACTTATCTTTCTCATCTCTTCTGTATTTTCCTTCTTTCTCTTTCTCCATGTTTCACTCTCTCTTCCCCTGTACAGCTCTATCCCTTAGATGGATATATACATAATAGATAGCTATGGATATGTGGGGGCTAAAAAAAAAGGAAAAGCTTTTACTCTCACCTTTTAAGTTTTTCTAGCTGAGGTAATAATCAAATTAACAAACAAATTACCAGGAGAAGATGAAAACTTTAAATATGCACATGGAGAATTCACAAAAGCATAAAAATTCCAAAAATGGTGAGGTAAAATTGGAGATATATATAGATAGATAGATATCTATATGTCTATCTATATATATAGAGAGAGATAAATATAGATATAGATATAGATATATCTCCAAATATATATATCTCCATATATACGTTATTTTGAACAAAAGAGAAAAAGGGAGGAATGAGATCTTAGATTTCCAAAGTGAGAGTGGGCAATTTGGAGGTAAATGAGGAGACAGGGGGACACAAAATGAAGGTAAATTTTTGCGAGGCAATACGGAAAATGAGACATGGGTGATCTAGTAAACAGTACCCTGATTGGCACCCATCTACCATTCTCAATTCAAGTTAGGCTAAGGTGAACAGTCTAATATGTCCTTCCTGGAATAGGCCTTTTCTTCAGAATATCTGAGGCAGGAAAGGGGGAAAGTCAAAAGATCTTTCTGAACTATTCCTTTTTTCTTAATAACCAGCTTAAAATCAATATCCCAAAAGGTAAAAGATGAAGGTTAATAAAGACAGATAGAGTTATATAATTATACACAATGTACACATGCATTGATATATACATATATTGTGAATAGTTAATTAAGGTAATGTAAAAAAGGCTTTAATGCCTTTTACATGTATGGATTATTTTCCCTCAACTAAACTGTAAGTATTTTATTGTTGGAGGCCATGTCCTGGTTAAGATAATTTTAAAAAGACAAAAATTTGCGTGGTTGATGTAGACATAAGCATAAATAGGGTGTTTCATTTTTTTAAAAAGTCACTTTAGTTAATTGAAATGACTCCATTTCTTCCTCTATGTCTTTGAGCATTTCAAAGATACCTGTTTCAGTCTCTTTCAGATAATACACATGTCTTTTTCCCTGGCATGTGAATTCTCCTCTGACTTTCTGTCCCCTGAATCCAACGGCAATTTTTTTCCTCATATGCATTGCATTTTTAAAAATTCTGAGTTCATCAAGTTGTTTGTTGTTGGAGTCTTGCCTTCCCTAGCAATGGAGGCAACCTCAGGAGGTAGTCTCAAATTTGCCAGTCTGAGTCTCAATAGATATCACTTTCATGGACTACTTTTCATGCTTAATTTATACTCTTGGGGTACTCCTACCTTGTGGATAATGAGTATTTGGATCCCATTGTTTGCGTATGGGAAAGGTCTGTGTTTCTTTTTTTTTTAATTTATTTTTATTGTTAGACTTATTGGGGTGACATCTGTTAGCAAGGATTACATAGGTTTCAGGCATACAATTCTACAGTGCATTGTCAACTTGATGTATAATAAGTTCACCACCTAATGTGACTTCTCTTTCCATCACCTTATATTTAGCTTCCCCACCTCCTCTCCTACCCCCTCCCCTTTCTCCCCTCCCTAGCCCACTCGTCCCCAAATAAACATTAAACTATTGATTGTGTCCATGGGTTATTTGTTTGTTCATTTCTTTTTTTCTTTGCTTTCAGTTCTATATTCCACATATGAGTGAAGTCATACAGTTCCTTGTTTTTTCTGTCTGGCTTATTTCACTAAGCATGATGATCTCCAGGTCCATCCATTTTGTTGCAAATGGCAATATTTCATCTTTTCTTATAGCTGAGTAATACTCCATTGTGTATATGTACCACAGCTTCTTTATCCAGTCATCTGTCGCAGGGCGCTTTGGTTGTTTCCATGTTTTTGCCACTGTGAACAGTGCTGCAATGAACATTGGGGTACATAAGTCTTTGCGGACAAAGGTTTTCAAGTCTTTTGGGTAGATCCCCAGAAGTTTCTGACTTCTAATAAATTACATTTTTTCACTCAAAGTTTAGGATAATCAGCTGCTTTCCATCTTCAACCAAGGGCCAGTTGACTGAGGTTTATTAGTCTGCATTTCACAGAGCAGCCCTAGGTGCTGGAAGCTCAAGGCTTTATGCAGAGTGCTCAATTCCAGGTCCCCTCACCCAGGGCCAACAGCTTCAGGAACAGCATTCTCTGCTTTGGTGGTGAAAGGGATGTAAAAATCTCAACCCTGTACTTAAAGGAACCATTGTATTCTAATACAGCCTTTTCCACTTTGGCCTAGGAGTTAGCACTTTGCAATTAGCACTTTGAGTTTGATCCTACCCCTTTCCCTACACTCAGATATTTATTTTTCTTTCTGGTCCCACTGATTATTATTTAATATAATAATTCTGCATTTTTCTGTCCTTTCAGGGGCATGACGGGGATATTTTCTGTATCAGCTCATCTGCTATATTGATTGGAAGTCTATTAATGGAGGTGTTTACTCTACCAGAGATTCCAGAGAATCCACGAGTAGATAGATACCTTAAGGAATAAAGAGTCTAGTTCTGGGAATTTCTTCCTTACGTTGATTTTGAAAGTCAAACTCAAGATGAGCCAGTCTAATAAAGCAAAGATTATTATATTTGCATTACCAGAGAAACATATTTAAGTCATTAACATTCTAATTTGCTCTCTAAATACTGGAAATAATGCTTTGATCCTAAAACTTCCAGAGGAATTTTTCACACAAATAATATTCTACCTTATTTTACCTTAGAGAGAAAATAATCTCCTTCTTACTCTTTACTAATGTCCATAAAGCAGAATAATTATCTATAAACTGAATACATAACTACGTAATATCAAGTGGATGTTAATTTTATTTTTTTGTCACTTGAGCAACAAGGTGGGCTTAATTTCTTGCTTGCCATTGCTATCTGAATGTTTAGTTAGTATGAACAAAATATCAATATCATTTGGGAGAATAGAATAACTATGATAGCATAAGAAAGTACATTCCATAAAATTTCTCATTATCAGATATAACCAATGTATTTAAATATCCATTTATATCCTATTTATAGTAATATAATGGGAGATATATCCTCTATTATGATATATATGTGTATATAAATGCATATATATGTATGTATGTGTATGTGTGTGTGTGTGCATATATATATATATACACTCACACACACATACACATGCACACACATACACACACATACATGCACATATATCATGTGTGGATGGATAACACATTTGTATAGTCATTCTTTCTACACGAAAATAATTGTAAATATTTGTTTTTGCACATACACATAGGCCTTTAGGGTTATAGATGCAGAAAAACATACAGGAGTTGATTGTACATGATCACACACACAAACACAAATGTATATACACGCATGTATATATACATGATGTATGCACACATATATAACAAAAATAATGACCATACAGTCTGTATTAGTCTCTTGGGCTGCCATAACAACATACCTTAGATTGTGTGACTTAAACACTATAAATGTATTTTCTCACAGTCTGAAGGCTGGAGAATCCAAGATCAAGGTTCTGGCAAGATTAAGTTTCTAGGGAGGCTCTCTTACTGGGCTTCAAAAGGCTGCCTTCTCACTGTGACCACACATGGTAGAAAAGGAGAGCTCTGCTACTTCTTCTTATAAAGGTACCAGTTCTATCAAATGAGGGATTCACTCTTATAACTTCATGTAACCTTAATCACAACTTCAGAGGTTTTATCTTCAATACAAGGAGGATTAGAATTTCAATATATGAATTTGGAGGTGACACAATTTAGTCCACAGCACAGTCAATAAAATTTAATTATTTTTTGCAGTTAATGTTTTAATATGACATTTTAAATATTTTTCAGTTTTATATTTTAGCTCTCTCTTTTTTATAATAATGAACTATTTGAAACATACAGAAGGACATAAATAATAGTAAAATGAACATTCATGCTTCTTCCAACCAGTTTTGGAAATTGTTGGTGTTTGGCCATAGTTGCCAAATTCTATATTTTGTTTTATTATTTAGAAGTAACATATTATTGATTTAGTTGAAGACTCTTGTGTAATTCTTCAGGCACATGAACCCCCGTCTCCTCCAGAGAGAACTACATCTTTAAGCTTGATGATCATCATTCTCTGCATTTTCAATGTATTTTTCTACATATCTATACATTAAAATGAAAAATTATTTTGCGTGCTTTAAAGTTTTACTTAACTATTATTATGCTACACATATTCAGATATCTTCATCATTACTCAACACTTTAGGGGTTTACTCAGTTTAATATGCATTGAACCACATAATTGATTTTTAGCACTTTGTAGAATTTTCATGTAAGATCACACCACATTTAATTCATCCATTCTCATTTTGATTAAAATTTAAAGACTTTTTAAAAATTTTAAATACAGTTGGTCCTTGAACACTGTGTAGGTTGAAATCCCCTGCACAGTTGAAAATCTAAATACGATGTTGACTTCCCCCAAACTTACTTACAGTCCCTTGATATGTTCCAGGGATTGGTTCCAGAACCCCCTCCCCACTGGAAGGGACCAAAATCTGAGGATTCTCAAGTTCCTTATATAAAATGGCATAGTGCAATACAGTTTGCCCTCCATCTGCAGATTCCCAATTACAGATGGAAAATACTGTTTTCCATCCATGATTGGCTGGATCCAAAATTTGTGAACCCAGAAGATACACAGGGCCGACTTATATTTATTTTAAAAAATTTGTGTATAAGTGGACCCACACAGTTCAAACCCATGTTATTCCACGTTGGATTCATTAGGGACAGAGAAGGGGCTTGGCATTCCTGAGTAAAAACAAGGGTGACCAAGATCACGCTGACGCACTGCAAACAGTGCTTGCCAAGGTCAGCATATTTGTAGGGTAAGACATAATAAGAAACCAAATAAAGAAGTTAAACAATATGTTAGTTGTCCTTGCTCTTTTCCCAATGCTGAGATATTCCTTGCTGCTTCTTCCCATGAACTCTGTTGTTTTCATGCAAATAAAAGCCTATGAGTACTAAGAGTTGGGGTCAGACTTCTTGTATGGTCTGTCCCCCTCACTGCCTCTCAGTTTCTTACATATTGTCTGAGTAATCCTTCATTCCCGTGCATCACTGAGCACTGTGACAGTTCCAGGGTCAACTGTAAAGCTGAAATTAATCTTATAAATGTAACATGTGCCATAGAATATACATGTGCCAGAATATCCAGGTGATACAACTAAAAGAGGAAATGTTCGCTTGACCTCTTTTGTTTCTGGATACTTGCTTCCCTTGTGTATGTGTTTTTTTTCTTTATGGAGAAATACACAAAAATACATATACGTAGAGAGACCTATTTAACTACAATAAACTGACCAGATGTGGAAAAAATTGCATAAGTAAAATTTCTGCAGTGTGTTGTAAAATCTTTCTTTCCCCGTTCACATGCCTTTATACCTTTGTTGAACATTGATTACATGCATGTGAGTTTCTTGGCTGTCTCTACAGTTCCACTGATGCATATTTATATCCTCATCCCAATATCACACTAGATTAGTTATCATCTTTATAGTATATCTATAAAGCAGGGAGTGTAAGTTTGCCAACTTCATTCTTTTCAACATTGTTTGGCTGTTTTTGGTCCTTTACTTTTACATGTAAATTTTAAAATCAACTTGTCGATTTCTTCACATTCTGCTACTATTGTGATTAGCTTTCATGGAATCAGTTGATCGACTTGGGCAGAGCTGACATCTTAACAATACCAAGTTATCCATTATATGGTATAGAAAACAGTATGGAGATTCCTCAAAAAATCAAAATGAGAACTACCATATGATCCAGCAATCCCACATCTGAGTATATATACAAAGGAAATGACAGCAGGATATCAAATAGGTATGTGCACTCCTATGTTCATTGCAATATTATTCGGATAGCCAATATATGGAAGCAATCAAAGTGACTGTGTACAATAAAATATTATCTGGTCATCAGAAAAAAGGAAATTCTGCCATTTGTGACAACATAGATGGACTTTGAGGGTTAAGTGAAATAAGAGGAAAAAAAATACTGTATGGTATCACTTGTATGTGGAATCTAAAAATGCCAAATTCACAGAAACAGAAAGTGAAATGGTGGTTGCTCCTGATGGGGGTTGGTGGAAGAGGGAAGGAATTGGAGAGATGTTAGTCAAAGTGTATGAACATTCAGTTGTAAGTTGAGTAAGTTCTGTAGATATAATGTACAACATAGTGACTCTAGTTAACAATATTCTATTATATATCTGATAGTTGCTATGAGGATAAATCTTAAATTTTCTCCCAACAAACACTAAAACAATCACTATATGAGGTGATGGAACTGTTAACCAGTCCTACTGTGGTAATCATTTTGCAGTATGTAAGTGTAGCAAATCATAACATTGTATACCTTAAACTTACACAGTTATATTTTAATTATATCTCAACCTGCATGGGGAAGGATAGATTTGAAAGTTTGAAGTAAAAAAGGAAGCATGAAAAGGAGGAAGACCACACTGATGTAGACATAAAGAGCTGATTTTAAGGTACTTCAAATGAGAAACTTTAAAGAAATAGATGGATTAGAATCATTAATGTCAGAAAATAAAAGTAAAAAGTGGAATGCAAATTTGTTCCATACTACTTAAAGAAAGTCAATGTTATAAAAAGTTTATTAAAAGCCAATAATGTTTGCATTAGAAATTGTAATGCCCAAGAGAAAAAATTTTAAATTTTTGCAGCTGGTACAGCATTCTTAAACTCACCAAACACAGAATTTTCTGGTTTTCACAAATCAAACAAAATAATGAAAAAATGTAATTACTTTTATGTGCATAAACTAGATGGACAGCTAGATAATTACAAATTTTTGGCACTAACTTTGTCAATATATAAAATTTTAGACCTTGACATTTCCATGAAAAATTATTTTCTACACTATTAGCTAACAAAACTGAAGTTCTTTTTCTTAATTAGGAATATAGACCCAAATGTGGTCCCTTGCACTGTTCTCTACTAGTGACATACAAGTATATCTTTTCTGCTCAAACCACCTGCTTCATATATTGAGCGGTGTTCACAAAGAAAAGATCCTGGCTCACTGAGAATTGGTATTATATCTCACAACTGTTTTTTTGATGTAGCTGTTCCCTTATACTATTAGGAAAGAAAACTAATGTGCCTTTTGTCAGCTTTAAATTAATTCAAGCTCAGGTTATGATTTCCATCTTTGTGTTAATTTTGGTGAAATCTTATAAAAATGTCAAGATAATTACTATTAGTACTGTTCTCTAAAACCTGTTCGTTTCCCAATATTCATTTTGAAACCACGATTCATGATGTACTGAGAAGATCTTACAGGTCACCTTTTCTCTGATAGATTTTTCATCATCTTCCAGGAAGACATATTTGTCATTTTATGACAGTGTGGCCCTGTATTCATATTTAGACAAGTTAACTTCTGGCAGCTGATAAAATATTGTGTCATTGTAGATTTTTCACAAGTGGTATTGCATTTAATGTTGAGAAATCTTCTATTAATGATTTGATAATTTAGATGGTTGTTAAATCAGTTTGAGCAATACATTTTCCTCAAAGCCAGTCATAGCAAATTTACCCCAGTAGTGGTATGGTGTGTGTAAAATTAAATCAGGATATCTCTCTATTATTCATCTATCTCTACAAGTCATTCCCACTCTTCTTAAAGGTTTGTCAATTATATTGATCTTCTCTAAGAATCAGCTCTTGGTTTCATTGTCCTCACTCTTTTTTTGTTTTATATTTCATTGATTTTAGTTTTGATTGTTACCGTTTTTTTTTTAATCTACTTACTTTGGGTTCAATTTGCTCCTCTTTTTCTATTTTTTAAGATGGGTGTTCTGGATCTTGATTTGATGTCTTTCCACTTTTCTAATATCAGCATTTAGTACTATAAATTTCTTCCTAGCTACTGCTTTAGCAGTATCCCACAAATTCAAATACATGTGTTGTTTTCAGTTTTTAAAATTTCTGAATACATTCTAATTTCAGTTTTGATTTCCTTTTGAAACATGGTTTATTACAATTATTTTCTTCATTTTTCAATATTTGGTAATTTTTTTCAGATGTTTTTTCTTTTATTATTTATAATTTAATTCTATTATGGGTAAGCAATATAAAGAGTATATATTCTGTCCATGGACACTTAGGTTGTTTCTATGTCTTGACCATTGTGAATAATGCTACATTGAACATGGAGTTCATACATCTCTTCAAGATAGTGATTTCAGCACATATCTCCTAAGAACAAGGATATTCTCCAAAAAATAACCACAATACCATCATCACACACAAGGCACTTAATGTTTGTTTAAATGTATCAGATAATTGTCTCTATATTGAGGAGTCTAGCTGAAGACTACACAGGTGTTCATTATAAATTGTAATCATTTCTTAGGAAAAATATTTTATATTAAGTGTTAGAATTATTTTAAACATTTAAAATTATGTATAAGTTTATCAAGTAAAAATTTAAGGTCCCATGTCATACTGCCCTTTCTTACCCTCCCATCTTCCCATTCTATTTCCTGCAAGTAATTAGTGTTAATCTTTTAGAATGCAACTTAGACTTTCAAGCACACTCAGAAATACAATAATTTTAGCTTACCAAAAAAAAGATCATGTTTTTATGTTCTTCTGCTTCTTAAGTTTTGCACTTAATATATCGTGTAATCATCTCTAGGTTTGTAAATATGGATATGTCTTACTATTTTCCCACCTTCACAGTAGTCCCTTGTATAGTTTTAGCATCATTAATATATTCAATACTCTATTAATGGATATTAGGTTCCTTTTGTTGTCCAAACACCCAACACTAATAGATGTATGAGCTTTTGCATGAAAACCATGCTACCAGAAATATTCTGTGTTGGTGAGGTGCAGAATTCCTGCCTAACCTTCTTTAGTTCTTATGGCTGGGCTAATAATAAAATAATAAAATTGACACAAGAGTAGATTAACAGGAGAAAATGTAATTTAATACATGTTCATGGTAGGTCATATGATGCTTAGATCATAAAATGAGGCTCAAAGAAATAATCAAACCAGGCACCTTTTTATACTCTGTAGAGAAAGAACCAAATTTGTGAGAAATTGACAGGACAAACAAGAGTGATCATTAGAAAGGAATCTAAGCAAAGTTTGGGTATTCATTAATGAGGAATTTATTATATTTTGGTGTTTTTTTTTTGGTTCTTTTGGGGGGTAGTTCCCTGGCTGGCAATCAAACCCAGGCTCTGGTGTTGAGAGCGCTGAAGCCTAGCCACTACACCACCAGGGAACCCCCTAATGAGGAATTTAAACAAAGTAGTAGACTAGTAAGGAGGCAAGAGAAATTGTTCATCAAGACTTTTTGGTTCTGATTTGTTTAACTTTAGCAATAGATGTGTCTGCCAGGTATGCGCGGGACACCTTTCACATGGAAGATTTATTTTCTGCATTCAAGCAGACCAGGGAGGGTCAAGGTGTCCTGGCATCAATTGCTTAACAACTCACGTTTTTTTCTTGTTTATTTTTATTTTTCAATTACATTTGACATACAATATTATATTGGCTTCAGGTGTACAGCATAGTGATGAGACATTTATATAACTTAAAAAATCCTTATTCTGATACATCTGGTTCCCACCCGACACCACATATATTTATTACAAGGTTATTGACTATATGCCCAATGCTACACTTCACATTCATGTGACATTTGGTGACTATGAATTTGTACTTCTTGATTTCTTTCCCTCTACATCCACCTTTCCTACCCTCGTGCCATCATCCCAACAAATTTAGTACCCATCTGATGCCACCCATAGTTATTGCAGCATTATTGATTATATTCATATGTTATACCCTATATTCCCATAACCACTACTTCATAACCACTAAACTGAACTTTCAAGTCCCATCCCCTTATTTCACCCCCTCGCCAATTCTCCTCCACTCAGGCAACAAAACAAATATTTTTGATATTTATGCAGCTGTTCCTGTTTCACTTGTTTATTTTCTTCTTTGGATTTCACCTATAAGCAAAGTCAACTTGCATCTATTTTCCTGTTTGACACTCTACTCAGTGTTATACCACCCATGTCTTTTGATTGGAGCTTTTAATCCATCTAAGTTGAAGGTAATTGTTGATATGTAGCCATTGCCATTTTATTATTCATAATTTTGCTTTTTATCTTCCCATCTTAAAGTAGTCCCTCTAACATTCCTTGTAATACTGGTTTGGTGGTGATGAACTCCTTCAGCTTTAATTCAAAGTAATCAATATGACATTGTGGGACACTTTGGGGTGACCTGTCTTGAGCACTAATACCTGATACATATATCTTTAGGTAACTGTGAGTCTTTACTTTGTGTAAATCATCCATGGATAAATTGATGAGTCAAAGGATATAAGTATTCTTAATTTCACTATAAGATATGTTTGTTTAATTTATATCTCATCAAGAGTGAATGTGATTGCCTACATTCCTGCATCACCACCAATTTAACTTCTTAAGGTAAAAATGATCACTCATTATTATTTAAATTTGCTCCTTGGATTTCATCAGTGAGATTGCTCTAAATGTGGTCTTGGTCATTTGCTTATTCTGCTGAGCTTCTTATATAGTCTTAATATCAGTGCAGTGCTATTTAACTGCAATATAAATTTCTTTCCCAGTCTGCAGTTTATTTTATTTTTATTGTCTATGTGTTGCATTGTGTGCTTACCATCCAGAGTCTGTTCTCCTTCCATCACCATACTTGACCTCTCTCCCTCCTCCATAACCTTCTTAACCTCTGATAACCACTAACCTATTGTCTATGCCTATACGTTTTTGTTTGTTTATTTGTATTGTTTCTTTGTTGCTTTTCAGTTTTACATCCCACTTATGAGTGAAGTTATATGGTTCTTAAATTTTTCTATCTGATTTATTTCACTTAGCATGATAATCTCAAGATTCATCCATGTTGTTGCAAATGGCAGTATTTCATCTTTTCTTATAGCTGAGCAATATTCCTTTGTGTATATGTACCACTTCTTTATCCAGTCATTTGTCAAAGGATACTTTGGTTGTTTCCATGTCTTGGACACTTTGTGAATAATGTTGCAATAAACATAGGGGTACATATATCTTTGTGGGCAAAAATTTTCAGATTTTTGGGTAAATACCCAGAAGCATTGTTGGGTCATATGGTAACTCTATTTTTAGATTTTTGAGGAACATCCATACTGTTTTCCACGGTGGCTATAACAACTTTCATTCCCACCAGCAGTTTATAAGGGTTTCTTTTTCTCCACAGCCTCTCCAACAGTTGTTATTATTTATCTTGATGTTAGCCATTCTAACAGGTGTGAGGTGATCTCTCATTGTGGCTTTGATTTGTATTTCCCTAATTGCTAGGGAAATTGAGCTTCTTTTCAATATATATCTGTTGGCTGTTTGTATGTCTTCTTGGGAAAAATGTCTGTTCAGGTCTTCTGCCCATTTTTTAATTGGATTATTTGTTTTTGTGCTGTTGAGATGTATGAACTCTTTATATATTTTGGATATTAGCCCCTTATCGGAGGTGTTGCTTGCCAACATCTTCTCTCATTCAGTTGGTTGACTCATTGTTTTGTTGATGGTTCCTTGTCTATGCGGAAGCTTTTTACTTTGATATAGTTACATTTATTTATTTTTGCATTTACTTCCCTTGCCTCGAAGTCAAATTCATAAATTCCTCCATGAACCTAAGGTCCATAAGTATATTACTAATGTTTTCTTCTATGAACTTTATTGCTTCAGGTCTTAGTGAGGGTCTTCGATCCATTTTAAGTAATTTTGGTATATAGAGACAGATTGCAGTCTAGATTCATTATTTTGAATGTGACTTTCTAGTTTTCCCAGCACCATTTATTAAAGAGGCTTTCCTTTCTGCATTGTATGTGTTTAGTTCCTTTGTCAAAAATTATCTGCCCATACATATGTGAGTTTATTTCTGCATTTTCAATTGTATTCCATTGGTTCGTGTGCATGTTCTTCTGCCAATACCATACTGTTTTGATTATTAAAGCTTTGTAGTATATATTAAAGTTGATGATTGTGATGCCTGCCATCTTGCTCTTTTTTTATAGGATCGCTTTGGCTATTCAGAATCTTTTGTGATTCCATATACATCTGATGATTTTAAAAATCAATTTCTTGAAAGCATATCATTGAGATTTTAATGGGGATTGCATTTAATCTGTATATTGCTTTGGGTAATATGGCCATTTTAACTATGCTGATTCTTCCAATCCATGAACATGGAATATCTTTACATTTCTTTGTGTTTTCTTCAATTTCTTTTAATAGTGTCTTAAAGTGTATTAAGTCCTTCATATCCTTTGTTAAGTGTATTCTTAGGTATTTTATTCTTTTTGTTGTGATTGCAAAAGGTATTGTGTTTTTTCATTTCTTTTTTTGAAGTTTCATAGTTAGTATATAGGAATGCAACAGGTTTTTGTACATTGATTTTGTATCCTGCAACTTTGCTGCTCTTGTTTGTTGTTTATAGTATTTTTTGTTGTTGTTGGAGTCTTTAGAATTTTTCTATATAAAGAATCATGTCACCTGCTAAAAGTGACAATGTAACATTTTCATTCCCAATTTGGGTGCCTTTTGTTTCCTTGTATTGCCTCATTGCTCTGGCTAGAATTTCCAGTACTATGTTGAATAACAGTGGTGACAGTGAACGTTTTTGTCTTGTTCCTGATCTTGGAGGGAAAATTTTTACTTTTTCAACATTCATTATGATATTAACTAAGGTTTTTGTCACATATCGCCTTCATTATGTTGAAATACTTTCCTTCTATTCCCATTTTATTAAGTGTTTTATCATAAATGAATATTTTATCTTATCAAATGATTTTACTGCATCAATTGACATAATCATATGGTTTTTATCTTTTATTTGGTTTGCCATGTATCATATTGATTGGCTTGCATATGTTGAACCATCCTTGTGGCCCTGGAATGAATCCCACCTAATTATGATGTATAATTTTTGTAATACATTGTTGTATTCTATTGGATAGAATTTTGTTTAGGATCTTTGCATTTGTATTCATTAGAGATGTTGGTTTGCAGTTTTTGTTTTTTGTTTTCTTTATGTGTGTGTGTGTGGGGTGTGTGTGTGTGTGTGTGTGTGTGTGTGTGTTATCTTTACAAGGTTTTGGTGTCAGGGTAATGTTGGCCTCATAAAATGAGTTAGGATATATTGCCCCTTCTTCAATTTTTTGTGCTGTTGAGATGTATGAGGAAGAGTTTGAGGAGGGCAGATATTAAATCCTATTTGAATGTTTGGTTGAATCTGCTAATGAAGCCATCTGGTCCTTGACTTTTGCTTTTGGGATGGTTTTGGATGACAATTTTGATTTCCTTACTGTTGATTGATCTATTTAGATTTTCCAGTTATTCTTGATTCAGTCTAGGTAGACTATATATTTCTAAAAACTTGTCCATTTCTTCTAGGTTATTGAATTTTGTTGCAAAAAATCTTTCATAGTATTCTCATAGGATCCTTTGTATTTCTGTGGTGTCCATTATAATTTCCTTTCCTATTTTAATTATTTGCGTCTTTTCTCTTTTTACATTTGTGAGTCTAGCCAGGGTTTATCAATATTCTTGATCATTTTGTTGAAACCACTTCTGTTTATCAACTTTTCTATTGTTTTCTTTTTGTTGTTCTCCATTTCATTTACTTCTGCTCTAATTTTAATTATTTCCTTCTTACTAATGATTTTGCATTTCATTTGTTCTACTTTTCTAGTTCTTTAAGATGTAATATTAGGTTGTTTATTTAGGATTTTTTTTTTGTTTCATGTGATAGGCCTGTAATGATATAAATTCCCTTCTTAATACTGCCTTTGCTGGGTCCCAATAATTTTGATACAGTGTGGTTTCATTCTCAGGTGTTTCTAGATATTATTTAAGCTCTTTTTAATTTTTCCTTTAATACATTTGTTGTTTAATAGTATGTTGTTTAATCTCCATATATATGTGTTTTTCCCCATTTTCTTTTTGCACTTGATCTCCAACTTCAAAGGTTTGTGGTCAGAGAATAAGCTTGATAATTTCAATCTTCTTGTATTTGCTGAAGTTAGTTTTGTATCCCAGCATATGGTCTATCCCTTCAGAATGTTCCATATAAATAAGAAAAGAATATATAGTCTTGTGTTCTAGGATGTAAATGTTAATTATATCCATTGGATGATCTATCCATGCCTGTCAATGGGATGTTTATTCTCCTACTATAATTCTGTTTTAATCAGTTTAATTTTTTTTTGTTTTGGTTTGGGTTTTTTTGGTATGTGGGTAGTTCCCTGGCTGGAAATCGAACCCAAGCCACAGCGTTGACAGCGCCAAAGCCTTAAGCCACTACACCACCAGGCAACTCCTATAGTTTCTCTCTTTAGTTCTGTTAGCAGTTTCTTTGTAAATTTTGGTGCTTCCTGATTGAGGGCATATATATTAATGAGTGTCATGACTTTTTTTTGTATTGTCCCTTTATCATTATGAAATATCATCTTTATCTCCTGTTATTTTTTTTTA
>PVJL010015617.1:0-23649 GCA_004026885.1 Lyroderma lyra | reverse complement strand
TTTGGTTTAAGATCATCATACACACTTAATGACACACTGGGATGGGGCCTTGGGCTGCTGACTCTCAGCTAGTACTCTCTGTGGCATTAATCATGTCCACAGTTAAGGCCAAACCACACATGTATGTGGGTAACTGAAAGGTGTTCAGGAAGGGTTTCTCTCTCTCCCACCTAGGTCAGTTCACATGATGTGAACATCTCTCAATGCAGAGAAGGTTTCTTATGATTTCTTTATTCTGGAATAATTAATTACAAAACCAATTACCCTGGGAGGAGATATACCTATAGCCACCTATGGTCAGCACAAAACAAAAGATACTAACCTTGAGGAGGGCAGGGTCCAATGAGTAGAAAGTCAAAGAGGCTCATTTCAGGGTTTTCTTCAGAACAGCAAGGAGAGTTGTGGTACCAGAAGCTATGACTTCATGAAAGAAAAAGTGGGCCTGCCTTATCATTTCCCTTATGGCTGGCCCTGAATAATAATACACTGTTACTCTTATCTAGTTAAAGCAAATTTCAGCAAGGTTAGACCACACTTATGCACTCTAAAAATATGAGTTGAAATTAAAGTTTCAAACTATAAATATTCAGAATAATCTATTTAATATTACTGCCTGTCACCATGACTACAGGTAAACCTTCTGAAGTAAGAGATAATGATTCTTATAACTTGTTATTAAATACATTTTATCTAAAATAATAAATTAGATCTAAAGTTTTAAATTACTACCTGTACCAACAAAAACTAAGTGACTTGGGAACACATAGCTCTAGTCAATTGCAAAAATGTAGTTCAGAACTTCTAATAATAAAAGAAATAATAACCATTTTAGGAATTAAGCTTAGTAGGCATGGGTTTGGAAAATCATACTGCCATTTCATTGGGATTGCTTAAGAACATAAACAGTGATTTTTTTAAATTTAACACAAGCAAACAAACTAAGAAAACAAAGTCAGCTTCAGAGCAATACTTTGCAATCAAGAAGTTTTGCTAATGCTAAAAGTAAGAAATCAGAAATGTTACTTTTATTCTCTTTATTACCTGTACTACTCAGGAGGGACCATTCTGATGAAATTTTCGTATGGCAAAATTTCTGTATGTGGACTCTACTGGAACCCAACAAATTACCATGGGGGAGTTAAGAGTATATTAAAAGAAACACTCAGCTAAATAAGAGGATACCTACTACTACTCCCAGGTTAATAACACCATTTTCTGATATGAGCATGGAATTACTAATTTCGTCTTAAGTCTTACCTATACTAGACCAATAAGAAGTCCACAAACCACAGATCTAGAGTTATGTTTTTTTAAATGATCCAAACAAAATTTAGAGATTATCATTACCATTAATTAAATTAGTGCTCTGTTCTAAGCATGTAGTATGTACTTTACATTTACTTTCTAATTGACCCTGAAATCGCTGTCAGGTTGTTACTATTATTATAATGACTATTACAATTATTATAATAGAGATGGAGCATTAGAAGATTGGTGATATGAACTTATTACTTATCCACACTAATATATAGCAGAGCCCGAACTAGAACACAGTCTGGGTAATTTCAACATCTAAGTCCTCAACCTCTGCAGTGACTGTTTTCTATGCAGATGCCCACACAGTCTGCTTAAAAGTGATGTGCCATGGAAACGCTTTCCACAGAATCTGGATTGAGAGATTGTTAAAGAAATATACTTAGCTCCATCAAATTCATCTTCTTTTTTCATTTAAATAAATAAAACAGAACTCCATAGGGTACTCCAGAAAAATGCATAGTAATGGAATACTCCAAAATGCTGACATAGCTTCTTGAGCCCACAAAGAATATATAATATTGTTTTGTATTTAATACAAATATAAAAACTCAATTTGTATTCACTACTAATTGCAAGAAAATTGCAATGCTCATCACAACCTTTCCTGGAATGGGGTAATTTGATCCTGAAAAAGGTACCTATGCTATATCATGAATAAGGGAACAAAATTTGTTACTCAATTCAAATGTCTTACAGTAGGCTAATTTGCTCACCATATTACAAAAGTTTAATGTAATAAATGGCTTTCAGATGCTAAGAGTCTTGAATCAGAAACAAAATTATAACACTTAGGTAGGTGCTACTGTATGCTGATGTTATACCTCATTTAACCAACCTTAGGTAGAGAAAAAAAAACTGAAGGTTGGCCCAGGTAAGTAATGTATCCATGGACACACAGTAAACAAGAGAAGTGGAATTTGAACCCAAGCTCCCATCATTCCATTTTCATGTCACTATGCTACCCCATATGGTTTAATAATACACATTTTATGTTTTCAATTCAATGAATTATGTTTTGTTTGCAATAGCTCTATGGCTAGTCATCTATATAAAATACATTTGTTAGAACCAGAAGCTCATAAGCACAAAAAGAGTTAAAATATGCTTTGTAAATCTTTTTTTCTAAGATCCTCACCCATCACATCTCAGCATATACCATACTTCCTCTGGGAATTCCTTCCTGCTCCCTGAATAGGAGTCCCATAACACATCTTCCCATAGCTCCCATGCAAAACACATCACATTAGATTTAAGTGCTTGCTGCATGTAGCCTGCCTTTTTGCTGGTTTGTAAGTTCTGTGAAGGTAGATCTTGAACTTGGGTTAAGCCCCACTGTATATCAGGCCTAGCACATAATAAATGCACAAAAAATATTTATTAAAAAAATGGATGGTATAATATGCTAAACTTATGGTATTTAAATTCATTTGATTTTGAAAGCTGTTCATTTGTTAATGTCAACCAGGAAATATAGAACTAAAAGAAAGATTTAGGGCTTTCTCACAATAGGATGATGAGACATCTTTGTGCAAAGCAAAAGAAAAGAACAATAAGGAGCTAAGCATATGGGGTGTGAAATAAATACATAAATAAATAAAAATAATTAACATAAGTAAGTAAGTAAGTGTTAGGCCTCCATGTACAAAGAGAACATTGTCATTCCCAGGAAGAAGCATTCCTTAATATTTCTATTTACTGCTATTATCATATATCAATTCTAGAATAGTACTGAAAACTAATTCTTGAAAAATTTAAGGGAACTTGAGCATTCAAAGATAGTATGAGTCACATGCAGTCTTCGTTAAGCTAGGCCTAATTAAATGGGATATTCTTCTGGACATTTTCAACCACTAATTGGTCAAGGTTATTGTGTGTCTGGTGGGGATGTTACCTTAGCACATCTGCCTTCAGCAGTGTCAGGGAGAAAGAGAGAGTCATTAGGTGAAGGGTTGGTTAATTCGTTTGCTTATTGCAGAGCTCAACTGGTTATTCCAAATGACTATAAAGGATTATAAATTCTCTTAGAGTGTAATGTAAGGTTCAGAGCTACACTGGGATAAGAAAGTGATTTTAAAATTTGCAAAATCCTAGGAGACAGCAAAGATCCTGTGGAGAAGACAATAAGAGAATATTTATATCTACATCTTGAAAGCAGTGTGTCTCATTAAACAAAGCGTCTTTTATCATCCTAGGTGACTGGAGTTCCTGACGCACGGCACTGAAAATGACAACAGAGAAGTCTACAATTAAGAAAACCATGAACTTTGAATCGCTACGGATTTTCTCAGACACAGAAACACATTTATTTTCTTTTAATCTTAATAGTCACATGGATGGTATAAGCACTTGTCTGGGGAAAAATCTATTCAGAAAGAAAATAACATAATGCAATGCAATCCTTTTTCTTAATAGAAATCTGCTTATTTTAACAACGCAGACCAACAGACGAAAACCAAAGGTATTAGCGATGCTAGGTCAGAAAAGATAGAGCTAACGCGGGGCTTAAGTGCAGCCGAGCTGCTTTCTCGAGGGCGCGGTGGACAGCCCGCAACGACAGCGCGTCCGCACACAGCGACAGCACGCCCGCAACGACAGCATGCCCGCAGGCAAGGACAGCGTGCCCGCAGGTAAGGACAGCGCGCCCGCAGGCAACGACAGCGCGCCCGCAGGTAACGACAGCGCGCCCACACACAACGACAGCGTGCCCGCAGGTAAGGACAGCGCGCCCACACACAACGACAGCGTGCCCGCAGGCAAGGACAGCGCGCCCGCAGGTAAGGACAGCGCCCCCGCAGGTAACGACAGCGCGCCCACACATAACGACAGCGTGCCCGCAGGTAACGACAGCGCGCCCGCAGGTAAGGACAGCGCGCCCACACACAACGACAGCGTGCCCGCAGGCAGCGGGCCAGGCCCCTTCTCCGCCGTTTCATGGCCATGTGTCCCTGAAATAAAGGAGCCAAGGGAGTCTGACCACAAACGTCCCGTCGGTCCATAATCAACTGTTTTGTATATTAAATTACGTAATAACATGTTTTTGTTAAATTTTATTTTTCTAAGCAACCCCAGACATGATGTAAAGATCATAATAAAAAATTATTTCTTCAATTGTTTTTTACTGTTTTCCAATATCTAGGTGAGATACTGGACTGATCTTTGTTTTATTGTTCTTATTCTATAATAATGCTCCTTTTAACTTGACTTTAATCAAGATATCACTTTATCTTAGAGTCTCAAAATTCCCAAATATAAACTTTAACTGAATTAAGCTGCACAGCTAGAATAGATGGCAACCTATCACTTATGATTTTAGGAATTCTGAAGGGTGTGACTAAGCAAAAAACTATGTCTTGAAGAGCTCTTATGCTGTCTGCCATTTAATTAATTAGTATCACTCCTTGTTAGAGAGGAAAAGTTGCATAATGTAACGAGAGACCAAGGATTTGGAGCCAAACAAGCCAAAATTCTGTCCCATTTTCACAACTTTCTTTCTCTATGACTTTGTGGTTATTACTTAACTTTTCTAGCCCAGTTTTCCTAACTGTTGAAATGGGTACAATGTCCAACTTCATTCAACAAATATGTATTTAGCATCTACTGTTCTAAAGATGGGAGCTATAAAGGCAAATAAAACAAAGGCCATACTCTCATGGGGCTACCATTTTAGTTGATATGACAGAATATAAACAAATAACTACATAGATCGTGGATATAATGCCCAGGTATAAATGATACGAAACAAAATGAAACAGAAAAAGTTGATAAAGAGGGATGGAGGTAGGGCCCATGTTAGACAGGAAGGCCTTTCTGAGGGTATACTTGAGCTGAAACATGAATAAAATAAGCTGAAGTCTGTTCAAAGAGCTTTTAAAAGATTGGTCAGCATAAAAATTTATAAATAAGGGACCTAGTACAATAAACACTTAGTGCCTACAAAGGACTCAAACATGGTATCACAAAAATTTGAGTTCATTTCTTTTCTATCATTAAGGCCCAAGTTGTTAAAATACAAACGTGTTAGTATCTACATAAGGAGCACCTACGAGCACCTCACGATTGGCAGCTTTATCCTTTTACTGGTTCCTTCGAAACAGGAGAAATGGAGATAGAGACCTAAAGGAATGCCACTTTGTGATGGCACCAAGGAGATGGGCAAGGCAGTTCATGGGGTTTGAGGCACATGTTGTCTGAGCAGGGTCATGTGAGGCTCCTGGCATCCCTGCAGACAGCCTGGGGTCCCATGTCACAAGCAAGAGAGAGGCTGAGGAGGTGTGGTGAGGAGAGAAGGAAATACGAGTCACCATACTTAAGCCCGCCTACGTGACCAGTTTGCTTAGGACTTGACCTTGTAGAGCCACTATAATTGTATTTTTAGGATGCACATACAGTTGCTATCTTAAAATATTATATTTCCAAGAAAGCAGTCTACTAATAATGATTTATTCCATAGGGCAATGGGTTATGAGAAGAAGAGTTTCTCTTTATTGGGATGTTTAAAATATGTTTTTTATTATGGGAAGGTGTTTGATACATTTTGATAAATGTATGCAGTGATTTCAACACAGATTACTCTCTAATAAAAAGAGTTTAGCAGTGGTGAATCTGCACATTCAGAAATTTAAAAGGTCATTACAAATTTAAATGGATTTCTCATAGATGAGTTCTACCTATTAAAAGAAGTTGAAGACTTTCATAAGGCAAATGAGCCTATTTAATTAACTATTTGAAAGTGCCAGGCAGAGGGCATTAACTTGTGTGTGATGAATAGAATAAGAAATTTCTCACAGTTTTTTAGAACTGTCTTGTTTTAACAAGAAACACACAAAATAAATGATCCTAAGAAAAATATTCAATGCATCTCAGAATTAAATTTTCTTCCTTAAAACAATAGTTTGAAAAATCTGGTAATATTAGTAATGCTTTGCCCCAGGCTATGAACACAATTCAAAAAAGATATATATGAATAATAAAAATAAACCATGCACAGGAAAGCATATTGGAAAATCTTGCATAATAACAGCTGACCGTCCTGGAGTGTAGGCCTCTGTCATAGATGTTAAGTATAAGACCATTAATTCTCATGAGAACTTTGTGAGGGACATTTTATTACTATCTCCATTGTGTAGATAGGGAAATGGAGGTTTACTAAAGTTTGCCAAGCTGTCTAAAGTTTACACAGTTTACGACAAATTTATAAATATAACATTTTGTGAAGTTTTTTTTCCTTTTTAATTCTCTTTTGATTAGAGATAAAGTCATATAACAGAAAAAGAATAGTAACAGGAGAAAGAATGCCTGAATTCTAGTTAGTTCCATTATTCTCCCTCAGCTGTTTTTCCATTCCAAAAGATCTAGTCCAGGTCCAAGCTCAGCAAAATTGTTAAATAAAACCATAAAGGCAAAAGTACTCTATAAACAAAATAATACAAAGCATGAGGAATTTGCAATTTCTCCATGTTGTTTAATTACTTGCAGAACATCCATGGGGAAGTTATCACCTCTTTAGGGGAGTATGTGCAATTAGCGACTACTCAAGACCAAGACAGATGTTCAGTTACTCTTAGGATAGCTGGAGATTGCTTTTTCATCATCCTCCTAATAGATACTTCTTTCCTACTTCAAATGTCTTAAATAGCTGGTCTTTCAATTTGCTAGCTTAATATGGTCCTAAGCGTGTTAGACTCACTGACTGAAGAAGTACTAGTAACCAGAGACAGACCTACCACCACTGAAGAGAGGACCAAGATTTTAGACGTGCCACAGTGCCCTTAAAATAAATTTTTTTCTTTCGTAAACTGTGATGAGACTCCCAACAGTGCTATTTCATCTGAATTTAAGTAAAATTGTAGACGCTGATTTGGCCCTTCTGGTCACTTGTTTGACAGCTGCACAGTTTATGGAGTAGCTCAGGGGACCTGCTGCTACCTTGAAAAATTGAGTGATTAGCCAGCCACACTCCAGGCCTCAACAAGAGTCCTAGAGACAGCAAGGAAACTTTTATCCCAAGGCCTGTAGGGGCAAAAGTTTCATTATTGAGTTTATTTTTGTACCATAAGAGGAAAGCAGTGCCCTACTCAGTATATGGAAAGCCCCTGAGAACAGAGACCCTGTCTGTTTTGTTCAATGGTGTTTGCTTAGCAGGGAGGAGAGATGGCATATAGTGACATACTCTGAACAACGTTCATTAAGTGAATGAATGAATAGACCTGTGATAAAAGGAGAGGTTCTACTCTGCACAGCCCCTGAAAATCTATAAATTGAGTGTGCGAGGGGTTGAAGGGGAGAAAAAGAAGGCAGGATAATTTTATGGCAAGAGTCCTATATCCATCCTGGGGTAATTCAGAAGCAATACATGAATTTTATTATTATTATGTATGCCATGATTTGCATGACTTGTTTTAATAAAGTTTAGAGACACAAATCATGTAATTTTCTACAATTCTCATTATATCTTAAGTTCTAGAGTTTCCTGCATAATAGAATCAAACCACATAATGCTATAATCTATTAAAATGGTAGTGTTTCTTTAGCAAGCATATACTCATTAAAAGTTGTCACAAAATAATATACATATGTGACCCTGTATACTTTATTTTTTAAGTATATTTGGTATATAATCTTATATTGCTTATATTTCTTTCAGGTGTACAATAGAGTTATTTGACATTTTTATACCTTACAATGTGATCACCTCACTAATTCTAGAATTCATTTGTCACCATGTAAAATTATGATAATATTATTGACTACATTTCCCTTCCCCTTTTCACGTATTCCCCCACAGCATCCCTTCTGGTAACCATCCCTTTGGTTTCTGTTTTTATGAGTCTGATTTTGTTTTATTTGTTTTAGATTCCCCATATAAGTGAAACCATTTGGTATTTGTCTTTCTCTACCTGACTTATTTCACTTAGATCAAGCTTGTCCAAACATGTAGCTCAAGATGGCTTTAAATATGGCACAACACAAAGTTGTAAACTTTCTTAAACCACTGTGAGATTTTTTGTGACCCTTTTTTTCTTAGCTCATCAGCTTTTATTAGTGTTACTGTATTTTATATGTGGCTCAAGACAATTCTTCTTCCAATGTAGCCCAGGGAAGCCAAAAGATTGGACACCCTTAAGTCTTAGATTAATACCCTCTAGATCCACCCATGTTGTCTCAAATGGCAAGATTACATTATTTTTATGGCTGTGTAATACACACACATGCACACACACACACCACCTCTTCTTTACCCATTCATCAGTGAACACCTAAGTTGCTTCCATATTTTGGCTATTGTAAATAATGCTGCAATAAACATATCTTTTCAAATTAATGTTTTTGTTTTCTTTGGATAAATTCCCAGAGGTGGAATTATTGGGTCATGTGGTATACGTGTATATATTTTTAATTTTTTAAGGAGTGTCTATACTGTTTTCCATAGTGGTTGTTAACAGTTTTCAGTTCCACCAACACTGACCAAGGGTTCCCTTTTCCCCACATCCTCACCAATACATGTTTTTAACTTTTTGATAATAGCCATTCTGACTAGTGTAAGGTGGTATCTCATTGTGGTTTTGATTTGTATTTCTTTGATGATTATTGATGTTCAGCATGTTTTTGGTATATGTTGGCCATCTATGTCTTACCTGGGGAAATTCTTTTCATGTTCTCTGCCCATTTTTCAATCACATTTTTTATTTTTTGTTGTTTTCATTGACTTATATAAATTTCATATGTATTTCAAATATTTACTTCTTATTGGATATATCTTTTGTGAATATGAGGGCTGTTCGGAAAGTATCCAGCCATGGCCACGTAATATGAAAATAGAGGCATTTATAAATGGATTTTTTCTGGCCAGCCCTCATATATTCTCCCATTCAGTAGGTTGCTTTTTTTGTTTTGTTGAAAGTTTCCTTCACTATGCAAAAGACTTGTAGCTTCATGTAGTCTTGTTTATTTTGCTTTTGTTTCCCTTACTCAAGGAGATGTATCCAAAAAAAGTATTGCTCAGACTAATGCCAAATAGTTCACTCCTTATGTTTTCTTCCAGGAATTTTATGGTTTCAGGCCCTGTGTGCTTTAAACCATATTTTTTATTTATCAGGCCCACTTTCAGTTTTTATGTTCTCTTTTCATTTTTACTTTGAGAGGAAAAAATAATTATTTCAATAGCTAAAGTTGCTGGTTGATTTGTTACCTTGCTAGTTAAGTGGCTATCTATATAATGCCTACTTGCAGTACCACTGAATATGATCTAGTGGTAGCCGGAGAATAATCATCTATATAATCATATTTTTTACCATATCCACATCTAAATAGTTTTTTAAATTTCATATTTGTAGACTTGAGTAGTATTAACTAATAATCCACTGTCTTTTAAAAATGTAAAATAATGTTGTCAGACAAAACTATTTTTCACCCATTGATTCTAAAATCTTAAATTTAAAGCCAAAAGAAAATTCAAAGCTTAAAGAAGCTTAAGAATCACAAGTTCGAAAAAATACTCACGGGGATGTAAAGTACAGTATAGAGAATATAGTTGATAATATTAATAATATAGTGCTAGACTTAACTGGTTGAGCACTTTCTAAGATATATAAATGTCTAATCACTATGTTTATAACTGAAACTAATATAAGAGTCTATATCAATGTGTTAGAAAAAAATAAACTTTAACACTCAAGAGTTCAACTAACTGAAGCCATTTTATCACGAGGAAATGAACCTACCCTATGCAACAAAATGAAGTCATAGACGTTAGTCACTTCAAAAATGTGCTTTGGAAAAGTAGCACAGTATGAGGGTGATAAGGTCACATTCTGGGAATTCCCTGCTGGTGTAGTGGCTAAGGCTTCAGTGCTGGCACTGTCAACGCTGTGGCCTGGGTTTGATTCCCAGCCAGGGAACTACCCACATACAAAAAAAAAAAACAAAAAAAAACAAAAAAAAACAAAAAAAAAGGAGACAGTTGAAAAGTGCTCTGTAAACAATAAAGGGAGTGAAAACACAAGTTTAAAAAAAAAATAAATAAGGTCACATTCCACTTCATACATGCTAAATCCAGACTGAAGTGTTTTATTTTATTGCACTTTTCTGTTATTTTAATGAAATCTCTCATTTCTTCAGAAATTGTCACCGTTCTCCTCAACCCCTCCAAAACACTAAAACAAAACCAATGGGCCTTAAGTGTAGACTGCACAGGCGTATCACTAAGTCCCTTTAAGTATTTATTATAAAAAGTTGCACTTAAAATTTATAACCTGAGGAAAGAGAAAGAGGCATAATTATCAAAAATTCTAAAGACAGACTCAATTTGGTATTATAATACAAATAAACAACAATCGCTTTTTTTAAATAAAAAGGAATTTCATTTACTCAAATGGTAACTTAAAATCTCATATACTTAATTATCTCATACACCTAAACTATTGCTTTGAGAACATTCACAGATTCCTCACCAGAAATTCTAAAATGCGCTACCTGCAGTTGTTACTGTAATATTCATATGCCTGTTTTTAAAGTCTTATCACTTTACCCTGTTGCACGGATTCTCTGATTTTTTCTTCCTAACAATGAGGTTAACCTTTATATGGCACTGTGTGCTTTATGTCAAAATATAAAATATACCAGATTTAAAGTCAAAATTTGGATTGTCTTTAATTATTATACTCCAATAAAATTTTTCTTATTATCCAAAATGCTGAAATGGCATATTAATTCTGCCTCTTAAAAACTGTTAAAACCATCTTTTGATATGTAGAAATATAAGATTATGATTCACTAATTACTGTTATTATTGGTCCTAAAGGACTCAAAATAACATCCATCACTTTTGTCTTGTGGGGTCAAAAGTTTCACTTAATTAGTAAATTTAAATAGCCATTTTAAAATTACACATGTATTAATTTTATCTATGGTTTTCTAAACCTCAAAATGTTGAGAAGAAAATCTTTCTGGCCTCCTGTAAGTTACATTGGTTAGTATTCCAAGCGGAGGTCCAAGTAGTTACCAATTTCAATATTAGGCTAAAATAAGATTAATCTTCCATTATTGAATGTGTATAAGTATTAAGGTTTTAAAACAATAAGTCAGAATAGATAATGCTTAATATGTAATATTTATAATACTTTTGTTATAGAATTATCTCTAGCCTTAATATAATTGCATGTGATGGTTTTAGTGATTTACTGTTAGGAAATGTGCTCTCACACGTTAAGTTTCGGTAATAAAATATTTTGGCTCTGGCTCATGAGAAGAATAAAGTATTTTCTATATAATTCATAACAAAACAACTGGACAAATAATAATAAGTAAGTAAACTAGACAATGTGTAAAAATGGGCTCTGCTGAATCTATCCAATTTTGCAAAATGTGAAAATAAAACATGACAAATAGAAAATTTTTAAAATAACACAGAGATCAGAAAATAAACTGCAATGAATACTTAAAAGTTGTTATACTGGGTAATAACAAAAACAGAACATACTGAAACATTTAGCTACAGAAACAAAAGCTTATAGGGAATAGAGTCTTAAATACATATATTGCCAAAGAATAGCTAAAATCAGTAAGCTATCCATCTTAAGAATTTAAAAAAGCACTACAAATTAAACTTTCAATTCAAGTAGAAGGAAAAAGATAATAAAAATAAGAGTAGAGAACACAGATGAATGAAATGGAAGACAAAAATTATAACAGTAGAAACGGATGATAATTTTTTTATGAAAGAATAAATCAAGTTAATTCTTGGTAATGTTGATCAGACCACAAGAAGAGGGAAATTATTATTTGTATTCTTAGAAATTTGAAAAAGAATACAACTGTATAATAAATAAAATTATATTATGAGCAACTTTATGTCAATATATTTGAAAATATAGATGAAAGGATACATTTTAAAGAATGCACTTAGAGAAACTGAACAAAGACGAACGATAACTACTAGTGCTGTTTCCAGGGAAGTAGTGACTAGGTAGAGGGGAGAAGGGAAATTCGATTTGCTGGTGATAGTCAACTTCTTGACTGGGGTTACAGTTACACAGGTGTGTTTGTGAATATTTATGAGTTTCTACACTTATAATTTGTGTGCTTTTATGTATGTATATTATAAAGAACTAAAAATACTTCTTCAAAAAATTGGATTATGTACCTAGACCCTTCCTTACAAGACTACAATCTCTTTCCCTAAGCTCAAAGATAGTAATTTCTAATAGTGGGTGGTGAGGGAGTAGGGGTGATATTCCAAATTCTGTTGAATCAATCCAAAAGAAATGAACTTCTATATCTCATTATTTTCATTTAACATTAAGGGAGATCAGATAAAACATCACACAGCTTTTAAGGCCAATTCTTTGAAAAAAATAATTTTCCCCTGAAAGTGATGTACAAGAAACCCCTTAATAGAATAAGATTAAAATTTTATGACATTTCATAATTATCAGTTAATGACTCTATAATTCAAGTAATTTTCCCAGAGTTCTAAATTTGTAGCATGTTTAAAATGATGTATTAACCTTTGTCTTTCCTAGTCAGTTCCTGTTATATAGTAACAGCTCAATAATTGTTATTTTATCACCATGGTCATAATTACAATAACTTCTTTTCTCCAAATTAAATGCATACTTCCAGATTCTTGTTATCAAAAATAGGTAATATAATTTACATGCAATTCAATTCTAATTTGATAACATACTAAGAAAAGTGAAAATTTGTAAATTCTATATTTCTATTCACAAAGGCACAATGAACCATGAATTCAAATTTACATTTTTGCTTAGTATGTAAGTTACATATGAAATGATTTTCTATTTTTTATGCTGAACATGAAATTTAATTTTTATCAATATCACTAAACTTTAAATTCTCTCAAAGAACAGAATTTAAAATTCTTGGAAGGCCACAAGAATTTCATAATTATAGCTGCCAGTTATCATGTACCTACTTGTGCCATTAGAGTTTTTTCTATCTTAGTATAGAAATTCAAAATGGCTCAAAATTTAAAGATTTATACAAAGCAAACAGTTGGGAAATGGTAGAAATTAGTTTTGTGCCATTTTCTGGAGAGATCAGATCACTTTCTCTTTCTACCATGCTACACTGCCTCATGTAGATTTAAAAAAAATTTAAGCCTAATAGCTATTAACAATTCCAACTAAACCAAAAGATTTTGGTCTCACACACTGTTGGTGGGAATGCAAATGGTGCGGTCATTGTGAAAATCTGTACAGAAGTTCCTTTAAAATATTAAAAATAGAACTACCTTAAAAAAAAGATTTTGGTAACAAATTGTTATAATAACCCTGGAATATATGAGCATTAAAATCCTTCTAAGAAGTTATCCTTAAACTCTAAGATGGAGTATGAACTATCATCCAAAGATAATCATTTGAGTTATTTTACAAGAAATCAATTATGTGGAGGTTCTCATCTATGTTTCTTTAAACCAAATCTCAAGTTTGAGATTAATATGAAATATCAATACTGGCCCCATTAAATTGCTTGTATTCAATAGCTAAAGCTTTGATACAACCTTGACCAGAACCAACTCACCATGAGGAAGATCTATAATAAATCACCATGCCCATTACTTTTTATCTTCAGTTAAAGAGTGTACCTTTTATAAATTATTCTCCTATAACTGTTGTTACTCTATTTCTTTTTTATATAAAGTTTTTATTGAAGTATAGCATACATATATGGAAAAGTATACATATAAACAAAAAAGTACAAAAACTTAAACATATAACTTAATGTCTTTTTGCTAAGACACCAATGTAACCAACATCCATGTGAAAAGCACCTAGATATAAAAATAGGACATTACTAGTTTCCCATCAACTACTTTTGTCTGTTTATGAATATTGTATAAATGGACTTGCCTAATATGTATTATTTTGTATCTGGCTTCTTTCACTTAACATTATGTTTGTGAGATACATTTATGTTGTTCATGTAGCTGTAGTTTATTTTTCTCATTGGTATCTTGTATTCAACTGTATGAATGTATCACAATTTATTTATCTATTCTATTATTAATGGACATTTGGATTGTCAAGTGACACTATTCAAAAAATTAAAAAGCAAGCTATGAGTAACAGAATATATCTTAAATATATCTTAGTGGTTCATAAATCAAGATAAAAGAGCAAAGATATAAATAACTCACAAATCACAACTAAAATGACAAGCCTATAGAACAAAAAAACAAACAAAAATATTTGAAATGAGTATTTCAAAAAAGAGGACATGTAAATAGCCAATAAATATCTCAAAAGAAACTTAATTTCATTAAGGGTGATACAAATTAAGTCACAACAAGATACTACTGTATACACACTGGAATGGCTAAAGTGAAAAAGACTGAATATATCAAGTGCTGACAAGAAAGTAGAGCAACTAGAACTTACATATACTGCTGATGAAACCACTTGTTAAGCTAGTACTACCACTTAAGAAAACTATTTAGCAAAAAATGTTCATATTAGCACAATAATCCTAATTCACTAATGCTATATACTTAGAGTCATTCCAAGGCACTGGATACCTCTGCTATAATTTTTCTGGTTTGGACAACATGAAAGCGCTAGTTAATCAACAAACCCTTACTGAATACTTAATAAACCACAGTCACCATACCAGGTTCTAAGACTACAAGATTCCAACTTAGTGTCCCCTTACATTTGCATTCTAAGATGCTTCGTCTTGTTGCTCTTTGGAAACTTTTGAGGATGTTTCTATGTTATCACTATTCAAATTATCAAAGCATTAGAATATAACTTCAATAATATCCTTTTGAGTAAATGTCTTCAAATATCCATGTAAAACTTCTTAGCAAATTGTATTTGTTGATCGAAAAATAAATTCCCTTGGTGAGGACATAAGCAAATCCAGCCTTTACATTAGATAACATTGTAACATTACATATCATTAAATAATAATATATGTGTGACTATCTCTGAAACACAGTCAATTATATAATTTAGATTCCTATCTGTCTTCTTAAAGGTCTACCAATTGTAAAATTAGAATTGCCATGTTGTATAAGTTTGACAATATAAATATTGAAAGAGTACATTTTAAGTAGGAAAATAAAGCATTGCCTTATTTTTTAAAATACATTTTAGGTACAATATTACATCAGAGAAATTTATAACTTTAACAAACTTGATTGGAAATAAGACCATGTTTCTGTTTCCTCATTATAGAATACTTAAATAACCTATTCAACTTCAGATATGTGGCATGTTTATAAAATAAAGAAAATATAAATGCTTAATCATATCTTTATAATGCATGACAGAATAGATCTGCCTTGTTCAAACATGTCTTATGCAAATATAAAATACTGAAGAATATTATTTGGATAATACTTTACAGAACAAGATAATGGTAGCTCATGTGAAAGCATACTTTAATTTTAATTGTTTTCATAGTTCTTCAGCATAATCAATTGACAAATTGGCATTTATCTAGATTTGATTCTCTCACCTAACACTTGTAAGAGAAACACCTACTTTATGCTTTCAGACATCGCATTTACCATCTACTGGGTGTCCAACAGTTATTGTAAAGTACAGACAGTTATAACTAACTATCACATTTGCCCACAGTTGTCAACTATGAAATATAATCGTAGTCAAAGGAAGTTAGCCAGAACAAAAAGGAAAGCTGCTGAGTTTCATGACTGGCAGGCTATAGGTGTTCTTTCCCACTTTTCCCATGGAACGTACTTGCTACTGTTTTCAGAAAACTAAATCATAATTTATTTTTCTGCAAGAAACAATTATTTAGAACTAAACATAAAGGACCATGATCAATAAGTCCTGTTCAATGTAGTTATTCTGAACAAATGCATGCAATAGTGTAATTTGACTATAATATACATGAAGAACTAGGTTGAATAGAGAATAATTTTTCACTGATAAACTTTGCAAAGGACTGGTAACTATAAATTCTCAGTAAGTTTAAAAACAAAAATGCTAAGTTCCATCTAAACAAAGGGGTTAGTCCCCAATCTTTATGTCTTCCACTATGGGAAGCAATACTCAGAGTTTACTTAGGCATAAATCATAATAAGCATTACAAAAATTTCAGATTGTATTATTGTTCAAATGACTTTAATGTTTATAAATATATTTAATCATATAAAGTAGAGTGATTTAATTTTTAATTAGCATTTTTACCTATGTTAAAAAATATGTACTACACTTTTGCATTTGTAAGAATTACTGTACTATTGAGTTAATTGGTATTAATTTTAAAAAAAGATTCATGATATGAAAAGTTTCTTTAAATCTTTATTCTTCTGTTTCCTTCATCCTAATCAAATCTTCTTCCAACCATTACATAATATAGTAATATCATAAATGTTTTCTGAAAATTTAATATACCCAGAATATATGGTCTGTTCTGTTTTACAATCTTTGTGTATGATATTTCACGTACCACCCTTAGTGTATGAACATGGCCACTCCTTCGCATTTCAGGACAGGAAACCTGTTATAGAAAACACATTGCTGCCGTGAGGCAGCCCTAGGTTCTCCACTCCAACGTATAATTATAATTCAACAATTATTTATCAGAAATACATTTGGTACCCAAAGCTTTGCTGATTTTGCCAATCTCTGATTTGACTTATGGATATTTACTTTGATTCTATACATTAATTCAAATCATATAGATAGAGAACTCAAGGAGTCAATCATTTGAATGCTTTTTCTAAGTCCAAGATGGCAGATTAGATAAATGCTATGCTAATTACATCTCAGGATCACATCAAAATTGCAAATAAATTATAGAACAATCAACTTCAAGAATCATTTGAAGATGACCTCAACAGAAAGCTTGTAACTAAGAGTATAAAGAAAAGGCCACATTGAGACCAGTAGAAGGGGTGGAGATGCAAAACGGGCTGACCTCAAACCCAAGGAAAATGATTTTAACACTGGGAGGAATACCTCAGTGGTGCAGATCCCTCCTGAAGAGGGAGGACTTCCAGTCCCACAACTCAATTCCCCAGCCCAGGGGTGTAGTGCTAGAAAGAAGAGTTTCCACAACATCATGCAGTAAAAATCAGTGAGGATTCTGTTGGTTCATACTGGTGAGCCTGAAGGTGGCTGGAAACTCAGGCACTCTCTTAAAAGACACAGAATCATTTGCTTTCCAACACTCACCTAGTCTATGGTGGAGTGACATTAATGCTGAAGGAGCCAGAGATATACAGGGAGAGACTGAGTTGTGTTGTTTCCAGGCGAGGGCTGGAGAGACTACTGTTCCTGTGTGGAACCTGCTTCATGTGTAACCTACAGGAGGAAATCATCTTTTCTATGTTGAACCTGCCCCCAAAGGGCCAAATCTAAGACTAAATAAGTCTAATAAAATCCAAGCATGTGCACCATTTTGGAGATGCCTGGGTCCCTGCCCCATACAGCTAATATTACATCACCAAGGTACTCTCAGCTCTTGAGTAATCAGTTCCACCCTATGAGCTGTAGTAAACTTTTAGAGAAGCAGAGGGCCTGTGATAGCTCGTAACACTGTTGGTGGTAAGCAGCCAGCCACACCCTGAACTACTGGCTCTCCTAGGCAGTTCTCAGGAACCTGCTGGCCTGTGGCAAGTAGTGGCAGGCCGCAGTAATCTCAGGGCATTTTTACAAAATGGTCAAAGGCTTGGCTTTGGTACAAGAACTGAAACTGCACCAACTTTGCAAAAATCACCACCCACACCCCTTAACTCCCTGGAACCCTGCCCTGACTACTTAGGGATGCATTGCTGGAGGCACTCTTGGTTACTGAGGGGCTGGCCCTGCCCCACAAGCTACAAAAACCTTTTATAATAGCAGACATCTGCAGCAGCCAGGTGATATTTGTGTGGTAAGCAGTAAGTCACAATTGGCACTGCAGCCTCTCTTGGGCACCTCTTGAAGATTTGTGAGGCCAAAGCAAGTGATAATAAGCTGCAGTATTTCTAGGGCATCTTGCAAAGTGGTCATAGGCCAGGTTCTACCCACTGTGAGTAGTGGCTAGCTGCAGCGTTCTCAGGGAGTTTTGTAAAGTGGTCAATGGCTGAGCACAGGCCAAAAACTGGAATTGAAATTAAACTTGTAAAAAACTGTGGCCACACCTCATGACTCTCTAGAACCCCACCCTGCCCAGCTAGGGCTATATCAAGGAAGACCCTCTCAACACCAGGTCAAACAGCCTGGCTCATGCACCTAAAAAGTCTCCTTCAATGGCTGATCCTTATAGGCAGACAGCAAGTGGCAGTAGGTCTAGAGGACCCTGGGACATTTTTCAAACTGCCTCAAGAATAATACTAGTGGTAGTCACCAGCAGTTCACAGCCAGGCCACCACCACATGTTTCTAGGTTCAGCACAGGCAACAGCCAACTACATATAGCTTTGTGACTCCCATCAAGTAACCACAGATCAGTCACAGGCTAGAATAAAACTTGCCTACACAGAAGCCCTTTCCATGTGACACCAAAAGCAATACACACAGAGGCCAGCTTCAGACCACATTAGCACTACCTGATTAGCCCCACAAGTGGCACATCCAAAGGGCACTCTCAACAAGCACAAGAGCTCACTGTGATAAATCCCCATCTGAGGGATCAGCCTGCAAATTGAAGCTCATACATTGTGAATATAGATAATCTGCAGAGCCAGTCAGTTTGAGGGTCAGTCCCACCCACTGACATGCGAAAACCAATCAAGGCTCAACTACAAAAGAAGAACACAAACAACATATTCAAAGGGCAATCCTAGAACATGCACATGGGAGATGAGAGAGATTGCACTATTGGATCACATAGATATATACTATATAAGACCACTGAGCACAAATTGAGAGACAGAAGAGATCTACCTACTGCATAGAACCAAACACAGAGAAGTAGCCAGAATGAGGAAACAAACATGTCCCAAACAAAATAACAAAAGAAATCTCCAGAAACAGAACTAAGTGAAATGAAGGTAACTAACCTACCAGAGACAGAATTTAAAATAATGGTTCTAAGAATGCTTAAAAACTTAGTAAGAATTTTAATAAAGAGATAGCAAGCATAAAGAAGGGCATATAAACTATGAAAAATAACCACTCATAAATAAAGACTATAATAACTAAAATGAAGAATACACTAGGATGAATAAATAGCAGATTAGATGAAGATGATTAAATCAGCAATTTAGAAAACAAGGTAGCAGAAAACACCCAATCAAAACAACAAAAAGACAAAAGAATTTTTAAAAAATTGAAGATAGCTAAGAGACCTTTGGGACAACAACAGGCATAACAAAATATATATCATAGGAGTACCAGAAGGAGAAGAGAAGGAAAAAGTGATTGAGAACCCATCAATGCAAGGATCAATCAAGAATAAACAGAAAATCTAAATAGACAATTAGTACCAACAAAATTGAATCAGTAACCAACAAGCTCCCAACAAAAATGTCTTGGACCAGGTGGTTTCACAGGTGAATTTTACCAAACATTTATAAAATAATTTACACTTATTCTTCTGAAATTCTTTTTAAAAATCAAAGAAGAGGGAAGCCTCCCAAGCTCATTCTATGAAGTCACCAGTACCTTGATTCCAAAACCAGACAAAGGCATTCCAAAACAAACAAAAACAAACAAACAGAAAACAACAAAGAAAAAAAGAAACCACCCCTAGATCAATATCCCTAATGAACATAGATGCAAAAATCCTCAACAAAATACTAGCAAACTGAATTCAGCAATACATTAAAAACATTATTCACAATGATTAAGTGGAATTCATTCCTGGTATTCAAGGTTGGTTCAATAACTGCAAATCAGTTAATGAGATACACCACATAAACAAAATGAAAATTAAAATAATATGGTTATATCAATAGATACTGAAAAAACTTTTGGCAATTTCTAGCATCCATTTATGATAAAAATTCTCAGCAAATTGGAAATAAAGGGTACACATCTTAAGATAATTCAGACTATATATGACAAACCCACAGTTAATATCATACACAATGGGGGAAAGCTAAAAGCATTCTCCTTAAGATCAGAAACAAGACAAGTGTGACCACTTTCATCACTTTTATTCAACATAGTGCTGTAATTCCTAGCAATAGCAATCAGACAAGAAAAAGAAATAAAAACATCCAAAAGGGAAAAAAAGAAGCTAAACTGTCCATCATTTGCAGATGACATAATATTATATACAGAGAACCCCAAAGATTTTATCCAAAAGCTACTGGAACTGAGAAATAAACTTAGTATAGTAGCAGGATATGAAGTTAATAATTAGAAATCAGTTGTAGTTATATATACTCATAACAAAGTAGCAGAAACAAAAATTAATAAGAAAAAAAATCCCATTTATAATTGCATTGAAAAATTAAATACCTAGGAATAAATTTAACTAACAAAGTAGAAGACCTATACTCAGAAAATTATAAGACATTAAAGAGATAAATGAAAGCAGATACAAATAAATGAAAACATATACCATATTCATGAATAGAAAAAAAATTTATATAGTTAAAATGTCCATACTACCCAAAGCAATCTATACATTCAGTGCAATTCCTTTCAAAATACCAATGGCATTTTTTTTACAGAACTAGAACAAATAATCCTAAAATTTATATGAAACTATGAAACAGCTAAAATTGCCACAGCAGTCCTGAGAAAGAAGAACAAGGCTGGAGGTATCACACAATCAGATATCAAATTATACTATAAGACCATAATAATCAAAACAGCATGATATTGGCATAAAAACAGTCCCTTAGATCAATAAAACAGAATTAAGAGCCTAGAAATAAACCCACATCTATATGATCAATTAATCTATGACAAAGAAAGCAAGAATTTACATTGGAATAAATACAGTCTATTCAACAAATGGTGCTAAAAAAAACTGTTAATATACATGTAAAAAAGAAGATGAAACTGTACCATCTTCTCACATCATATACAAAAATAGACTCAAAATTGATTAAAGGCTAATCTCAGAGTCATAGCACACCATTGCCCACCACATTTTCCAAAAAAGCAGGCACATCAAGACCAAGTCACCTGCATCAAAAGAAGGGAAGCCCACCTGTAGGAAGGCTGCCAGATATAGGAGTTCAAATAATCAAGAGAAAAATATTAGAAGACACTACAGCAATACCAACTGGGAAGAGAAAGTAAGAAAGATCTCTCTATATCTGTCAAGGAAAAAGCCCTGATGCCCAGAAAAAAAAACTAAAAGAAAACAAAAACAAACAAACAAAAAAATAAATCAGTAACAATGAGAACCTTAGGATTCAAAGCCACTCAGAAAGAAAAACAAAAAATCATCACAAAAAGATTTTATAGATCTGGAAATATATGATCTTAAGTGACACAGGATACAAGGCTACAGTTCTTAAGACACTCAGAGAGCTGAAAAAATGTTAGCAAAGTACCCAGCCCCAGATAAATCATCCCAGAAAGGAAATCTGTGAACAAAAAAAAAATATTTTTAATAAAGAAATGAAAATATATAAAAAAGAATAAAATAAAAATTTGAGAGATAAATAATGAAGTAAAAGAACTGAGAAATGAAATAACTACCACAGGAAACAGGGCCAGCCAGACGGAGAAAAGAATTGTGATATTAAAGACTGGAACATGGAAAAACACAGAAAGAAGAAGAGAGAAACTTCAGAGTCAAAAGAAATGAAAGAACTCTATCTGACTCAATTACAAAGAACAACATTAAAACACTAGAAATAGCAGAAGGTGCAGAACAAAACTCTACAGAGAGCTTACTCAAGCAAATAGTAGATGTGAACTTTCCAAACCTATGGAAAGATCTAGAAACCCAAACTCTAAAAGAATATAGGTTCCCTAGCTACCTGGAACCCAGGAGATCTTCTCCAAGGCACATTATACTGAAGATGTCAAAAATCAAAGACAGAGAATTCTCTAGGCAGTCAAGGGAAAAGAACTATAAGCTTTATAGAAATGCCCATCAGCTGTCAACAGATTTCTCAGCAGAAACTCTAAAAGCCAGAAGGGAGAGAAATCAAATATTGAAAA
Source organism: Lyroderma lyra (assembly GCA_004026885.1). Taxonomy (NCBI): domain Eukaryota; kingdom Metazoa; phylum Chordata; class Mammalia; order Chiroptera; family Megadermatidae; genus Lyroderma; species Lyroderma lyra. The sequence continues at coordinate 1,289 of PVJL010015617.1, read as the reverse complement.
TATTAAAGGAGAGAAGCTTCCAGCCAAAAATAATTTATCCAGCAAAATTATTCTTTAGATATGAAGAAGGAATAAATACCCTTTCAGAAGTACAGAAGCTGAGGGAATTCTCCAGCATGAAGCTGGCATTTCATAAAATACTGAAGGAGGCTATTGGACCTGAAACAAAAAATCAAAATAGATGGGGCAAAGTTGGGATAACAAAAAGAAATTAAAAAGTGAGAAAGTAAGGACCATAGGAAATCCTCATATATCCATCATCACCTTAAATGTGAATAGACTGAACTCACCAATAAAAAGGCACAGAGTAACAGACTGGATTAAAAAAACAAAGCCTATCCACATGCTGTCTCAAAGAGACGTACCTCAGCCATAAGGAGAAACACAGAGTCAGAGTGAAATGGTGGAAAAACAATACTTCAAGCAAATAGCATTCAGAGTTGCCATACTGATATCCAACAAAAATGATTTCAGGATGAAAAAGGTAACAAAAGACAAAGTTGTACATTTTATAGTGATAGACAGGAATACAACAACCAGAAGACATGACATTCATTAATATATATGCCCTCAACCAGGAAGCACCAAAATTTACAAAGCAACCACTAACATCTAAAAGGAGAAACTGAAAAAAACCACAATTATAGTAGGGGACTTAAACAACTTCTTAACAGCCATGGACGATCATCTAAACAGAAAATAAATAAGGAAGTACCAGTTTAAAATGATTCATTACAGCAATTGGACATAGTTGACATGTACAGGATACTTCATCCTACAACATAAGACTATACATTTTTTTCTAGAGCACATGTAACATTTTTCAAAAACAGGTACACAAAACTAGCCTCAGCAAATTCAAGAAGATTGAAATCATACCAAGTGTATTCTCAGAGCACAAAGCTTTGAAATTGGAGATCAAAGACAAAACAAAAAGCAGGAAAAAAAATCACATATACATGAAGATTAAGCAACATCTTATTAAAAATTGACTGGATTAGGATGATGGGAGGAGAGCTGGAGGGGTGGGATAAAGAGGGGAAGAAATCAAGTACAAGTACATGGTCACATGGGGATATAAAATATAGCATGGGGCACATAGCAACACCGTAATAACTATGTATAGTGTAAGAGGGAAACAATATGTTTCAGAATGAGGATTTAGTAAGTTGTATAAATGACTCATCACTATGCTGTACACCTGAAACCATTATTTCAAGTAAAATGTATCTAAAAGTGACTAGATCAAAAAATAAATAAAAGAAATTTAAAAATACACATTAACTAAT
>PVJL010015616.1:0-23692 GCA_004026885.1 Lyroderma lyra | reverse complement strand
GAGAGAGAGAGAGAGAGAAGACGAGGAGAAGGAGAAAGTGGGTGGGGAGAAGGCTGGGCTGAAGGTCCGTCTCTCCAGTTCCTTTGGTTTTGTTGAGACATGACAGGCATGCAGCGCTGCACATGTGTGAGGCGTACAGCAGACAGAACGGCCACCACAGAAGTTCAGTGGACAGTCACCATCTCACATGGTTTTACCAAGGCCTTGTTTCTCTCCCTGTGATGAGAACTTTTGGGATCTGCTCCCTCAGCTTGCAAATAGGTGTACCACACTGCCATAATGATGGTTGTCACATTGTATGATGTCACACCCCCACTCCTCACCAGGCTCACAACTAGAAGTTGTTATGTCATGACCACCTGACCCAGTTCTCCTGCCACACCCCTCTCCCCAGCTCGGCTCTCTCTAACTGTGAGTTGTTTTTTGTGTTTATTTGTTTTTTAGATGCCACATGTATGTGAGACCGTGGAGCATTTGTCTTGCTCTCTGAGTTACAAGGTTGGACAGTTAATTTTGGGAACTCATCCTAGAAAAAGTGTTATATCACTACAGTTACCTTCCAAGTACTCCCCTTGGGAACCTAGACACTGAGCAATTTCGGAACTCTTTTTCTGGAACGGCTATCAGAGCTGTCATTGTACCCCAAATCTGACCATTAAATTCACAAACTTGTGACCATGCACTTATGTTGACAGCACTGCACAAACAACTCAGTAAGGTGTCATAACCTTAGGAAGGTATGAAAGCTCTGATGGCCATTCCAGAATAAGTGTTCTTCCAAATGCTCTGAAGGGTAGACTAGGTGCTGCCATTGACGTCAGCCCTACTGTAGACTCCCAGCTCCGTGAGGGAGCTAACTCAGTACATTTTGGTCCAGTGTTGTGTCTCCTAGTGCCTGCCATTCAGTATTTGTCATGTGACTAAATGATGTCCTTGGTGTTGCCTAGGAACCAAGAACCACAATTAATAGGGAATATGTCCAATTTCTCATTATGATTTATTCTCCTGTGAGGCCTTTTCCCTGAGGCATATATGACAGGTTTCTTCTCCAAGAAGTAGTCTCCTCTTTCTCCTTCCTATAAAACCCATGAATAGCCAGGTGTCCATGCAACCCCTGTTCCAGAAGGAGGTTCTGATTCTCTGCTACCTGGGGGCAACTGGCCCCATGACCTGTGCTGCCCAAGTAGGACAAGGGGTGTTCTAGTAGGTGGACAAGGCTACTGGTGGCTCCAGCTGATTGTCTTACAGCTGTTGAGCTGATGGAGTTGGAAAAAATGGAGAGAAATTTAGTTGGTGAAAGTGAACAGGATGTGGTGATGTGTGAGGACATGAGGGATAACGAAGGTGGTCTTAAGGATGATGGACAGATGGAGGTTCTACTCATTGGGATGTATGGATAAACATATGATGGATGGAGGATGGGTGGGTGGTAGATAGATGGATAATAGATGGATGGATGATGGGTAGACAGATAAGTGGATGGATTGATGGATGATGGGTAGACAGATGGACAGATGGATGGATGGATGGACACATAAATGGATGATGGATGGATGGATGATGGGTGGACAGATGGACGGGTAGATGGATTGATGGATGAGTGGATGGATGGTGGATGGATGTATGGACAGGTAGATGGATGGATGGATGATGGTTAGTGGATGGTGGGTGGAGGTTCTAATCATTGGATGGAAAATGTTGGATACAGTGAGTCATCCAGACCAGATTTTCATGAGCTGTTCCATAATCTGTTTTATAAATTAAAATGACTCTGAATTCACTGCTGCTCCTAGTTTGCGTCTAGGGCTCTGTGCTTGGGCCCCTGGTGGCCCATCTGTCATAGTCCTCCTTGCATCACACTTATTTCTGTAATGTCTGCATCTCCTTCCTTGGACCATCATGAGAGCTCTGAGATGGCAGGGGACGTACGTGGGTGCACGTACGTTTGTGGGGCCGTGCTCACAGTTTTATCCCCAGGGAGTGGTGGCTCAGTACTTGCTGGATTTGGCCGGCGATAGCACTGTGAAGGTCAAGTGGCCACACTTTGGTAGAAAGTGGCACTAACCTGGGAACTGAGAACGCGCCCACCCTTCTCTCCTGAAGGTGCCTTTCATGGCTGCGTGTTCAGGGCTCATGCAGCAAGCTTCTGCAGGCCTCAGGCTGTGTGGCAGGGCGGCCGTGTCTCTGAATGTCCTGGAAGGAAGCTCATCACCCTGTGTCTTTGGAAGAAGGGCACGTGCCCCGCCCCCTTCCTTGTTAAAAGCATTGCAGTTATGTTAGCAGACACGCAACAATAGTTGAAAGGCTATGGAGAAGCAGCTGGGGGACATTAGTTGTGATTGCTTCATATTGTTTCCACATTTGCTTACAAGCAGAGCGAGGCAGCCCGCCATCCATCAGGGGAGGGGCATTCACAGCCGTGCCCACGGCGCGTGCCTTGGAATGTCATGGCAACTGTCCCGCGGTTCAGACCTGATTACTTGCTGCTGTGTTCTGGTCGTGGCTGAGCGACTTCATTAGCGTTAGTTCTTCAACCTCATTTGTTCAAGGAGCTGGGAAGGCAGCCCCCCACGGGGCTAACACAGTCAGTAGTCGCGTCAGTAGGGGCTCCCAGGTCCGGCTGTGGGACCCACAGAGGGCTCACCCCCAGGGGTCAGGGATCACGCACTACCCACACCTGTCTCTGTGCAGGGGCGAAACGTGACATGGGAGGTACAGACCCCGTGTTGAGGGGAGTCCTGTTTGGTGGTCAGACACCCCTGGGCTCAGCCCCCACCTCCGGCACTCACTGGATCCGTTCAGATTTAATGTGCTTGCAAACAGCAGTGGGACCCGTCCTGCCGTTCCGTCCTAGAAGAGGAGTGTAATTCTGTCTCCCGTTCCTGATAGCACTGACTTCCCTCCTCTTCAGTTCTCGCCCTTCTTCGTCGATCTCCCGCAGCTTCCACGCACAGTGACCCAGACCGGACGCCCGCCGTTGGGCCGTGGGCGGGAGTCGGTGCCCCACTGCTCCCCGCTGTGCTGCCACCGCATCTCGCCGGCTGGTACAAACTCTGAGATGCTCTTACTGAGCCACTCCTCAAAAAATTAAAGATGGAACTGCCATATGCTCCAGGGAACCAGTCTCTTTCCTGGGTATTTTTGGGGCTCCCCCCGACTTGTGGTGGAAGTGCGGGGTGTTCCTGAGGCCACTCCCATCAAACAGGGACACTCCGTGGCCCTGCCTCAAGTGTCCCAGGACATAGCACGGGGCCAGTGGCGCAATGGATAGCGCGTCTGACTACGGATCAGAAGATTCCAGTGTCTCAAGACACGCTCGCAGCCCTCCCCAGTGGCAGATGCTGCCCAGAGCCCCTGCAGGTCCCTGTTCCGATAGCAGCACCCCTCACAGGCGCGGCACAGACGCGGAGCCAGTGTGCTGGGTGCAGCCACACGCCGTCACAGCCCGGTGCATGGACAGGGGTGGCTACCAGCCATTCCACGTGCTCCCGCCTCACCCTGCTGAGGACTGGACAGCCCATGGGGACCGGCGTGGCTGGGGGACATCTCTCGGTTTATGCCTCTCACCTCCCTGCCCGGATAAGGGACATGAGGGAGGTCGAGAGGGGACCTTGGTGGCCTGGGCATCCCTTTCTTGGAGAATAGGAAACCTGCTTTGGGAAGAGGTCAGGGCTCTGGGCTGGCAGGGACATGGGGGCTGGGACAGAGGTCTGTGTGGCCCGGGCAATGCTCTAGGACAGGAGCCTGGTGTCGCTGTCGGTCCCCAGGGCACAAGGATGGCGAGGGACACTGAGCAGGGGAACCTTTCTCTTGGCAAATCTGTGTGTCACGTCACAGCAGGGAGGAGCTGGCATGCGGCTGTACTTTGTCATAGTTGGTCACCTGGAGCATAACAGGCACTGTCGGCATATGCGATTCTTAGAGCTGCGTTTCCAATTCATCATTTCAATGTTGTTTTCATGGAATCTGAAGTTTTAAAAAACCTGCTAGGTGTTATTATGGAAGGAAAGGCCAATGACAGGAAGGAAGGAAGGCAACTATCTGGGTGACCTTCCAACTGACCATCCAAATGCAATTCTGGACCACAGAGAGGACAGGCAATAACCTCCCCCTCGGGGAGGGCTGCCTTCGTGTAGCGATCACGTATGACTCGCAACCTGATACTTGAATGGTGCTAATTATGTCACTGAGGTTTACATTCCACTGTCAGTAATGGAAAAATAAAGGCTTCCCAGGGCTCCGAGCCGTGCCTCAACAGGACGACACTCGTTTCGCATTCATGAAAAACCGACTGCACATCGGCTATCCAGGGCTGGTGTGGACGCTCTGTGGTCAGCAGACACCCAGCCTCTTGTGTGTTGCTGCTCCACCATCCTCGACATGGGACCTCGTGGCACCAGATGGCTCCTTGAGGTCCAGACATCACAACTGCATTCCAGTTTGCAGGATGGCCCCCTGCTTCTGGAGACACTGATTAACGTACCATCTGGCAGACTGTTGTCGCAGAACACGTGTGCACATGAGTGCCTGTGACACAGAGAACACGCATGCACACGAGTGCACACAAGTGCCTGTGACATATGGAACACATGTGCACACGAGTGCCTGTCACACACAGAACATGTGTGCCACGAGTATGTGACGTGCAGAGCATGTATGCCATGAGTATGTGTGACACAGAACACGTGTGCACACAAGTGTATGTGAGGCGCAGAGCATGTGTGCATAAGAATGCATGTGACACGCAGAACATGTGTGCACAAGAGTACCTGCGACAGCCTCTCAGGTGAGCTGATCCCCAAGCCAGGTAAAATACACATTCAGTTCCGTGGAGAAGAGGATGGGACAAGGCAGGTTGGGGTTGACACTGAGTCTCTGTCACTGTAGCTGACGTCGGCACAAAGGACAGGCTTTGGTCGCGACACCAGACACAGCCGATGCCCACGTGGAACATGGAGCGAAGTGGGTCGCGTGCCCGTCACCTTTCTGTATGTGCTTTTAGTTTCCTTCCAGCTGCGTCTGGAGTGTCAGGAAGAAACGCTTCAGGAAGTAGCTGGGACACGCCGCCCTGCGCTGCGCGGCACCTCCCGGGCACCTCGCCGCTGTGCCGGATGTCCGTGGGAGCTAGTTTCCTATTTCCTGCACGTCGTGTTGCAAAATTGAGCTGTCGGGCCCGTGCGAGGGCGGTATGCCAGGTGCGAGCAGCCCAGCCCTGCTCTCTGCAGAGGGGCGTTTCTGCAAGACTTTTTTTTTTTTTTTTTTTTTTTGTCTCTCTTGAAGATGTAACAATAACATTGTAGCAGGAGCCAAGTCCATGCCACCGAGTAAGCCTTGAAGTTCAGATGTTGGCCGTGTGTAAGGCTTAGAAAACTCAGAAAACAACGCAGCTGAAGGAAGTCTTCTCACAGGTGTCTCCGCCCATAAAAAGTCCCTCAATGTCCAGAGCTTTTGAACTTGTGCCTTGGAGGGCAGTAGCCGACATGTTAGCATCACGTGAGGCTCCATGGGGTCTGGATGGCCCGCGGTCAGGGCTCGGTGGGTGAGGAGAGCCCAGGGATGCCCTGAGTGTCCATCCTGGAGGCCGTCCTGCTCACTCGGGCCCTTGGGGTCTGTCACGAGTCAAAGGCTCCCCCAGCCTACCGTCTTTCCCACGGCTTTTCCCGCGGCGTTTCCCAAACTGTCTTGTGTCTCGTGATTTTTTCCGAAACAAAGCTGATCTGGGAGGAACTCTGGATCTTCCAGTCCCTGGAAGTGCCGGTAGTGCATGGATGGGGGATGGTCCCCAGCTTCCGGTGGGAGAGATGCTGAAAACGCCACGAGATGGCCTTGCTGGGAAACGCCTCGGTGAGGAGGGGAGCCGGAGCAGGAGCACGTAGGGTGCTTCCGTGCTGTCCCTGTGCACGCTGTGGGGTCACCGCTCCCGGGGAGCGTGCGTGTGGTGGGGTGTCGTGGGTCGTGTGGGTGTCACGGGCCAGGCCTAACGCTGGAGGTAAAGCTCTCGGGTGTGGGGGTGGTGCCCACACGATGCGGGTCTAAAAGCAGCTGGACATCTGTGGGAAGAACGTGTCACTGCTTTTCTCCTGGTGTCCCGTCTTTGATATCCGCCCTGTCCCTGGTGTCCCTTCCCCTTCGGTCCCCAGGGCCACTTTTCTCCTGTCTCAAAAAGATCCATTGCGATTAAGTCACACCTAAGGTGCAGTCGCGTGGGGAAGAGTTTTGCTGGCGTGTCAGCAGCGGTGAGGACCCGGGGCAGATGGTTTGAGTGGCAGCTCACGGGGGCCACTTTAACCTGCATGAGACTGACTGTGGGCAGGAAGCCCTGTAAGGACGTAGCTGGGGGACGTCTCTGTAGAGTTAACGGCTGCGGGTCCACGGCCCTGCAGAGGACCCGTAGAGGGGCTTCTGGGAAGTCGGGGCATATTCATGAGACGCAGGGTCAATGAAGGGGTGATGAAACCACAGGTGAGAAGCCTATCGTCACCCAGCTGTCACCTAGCCCACAGGTCTTCAGACGTTTTTGGTTATAGGTGGAATTTAGTTTTTCAATATTAGGCAAATGGTATGGGGGTTTCTGAACGCATAAAATACAACAGGTAAAGCAGAGCAGTTTGGGCAGAAGGGAGAGGACGTCAGGGCCCCTGGCAGGCCCCCCGGGACCTGGGCCTGGAGTCTCGCTGCCACCATGCGGTGCGAGGCGCAGCCGCAAAGACCCAGAAGCCTGGGCTCTGAGATGCCCGCGACTTGCACACAGTCACACACGGGGTGGGGTGGGGGTGGGGCCGGTGGGGGCCGGGCTGGCATGGGGTGGGGGCGAGGTGGGGTGAGTGTTGAGCTCTGTCCCTCAGCCACCCTGTTGGGGAGAAAACCTGGGGATCTGCACAAAGGGGGCGGGCGAGGGGCTGAGAGGAGAGCCAGACGGTGGGCGCTTCCCCATTGCTTCATCTCGGGCGTTAACGGCCCCACCCGCAAAACGGAGCAAGAGACGCGGCGCCAGAGGTAGTCGGTTAGCGCACACCCGTCTCCTGCGGCACTGACCCGGAGCATCCGGCTGTTGCCATCGCAGCTCTTGCACGGCCCTCTGACTTTTCCCCTCTCCTCCCTCTCGCCTCTGCCCTGACTCCGTCCTGTGAACGGAGACAACGAAGACCATTTTGCTGGGAGCATGGGCTGAAGCCAGAAGTCCAGCCTGAACCCAGCGCCGTGGTGGGGGAGGATCTGTGGAGACACAGGAAAACCCTGTGTAGCCTGGGTGCCCCAGACGCGGGCCTGAGGAGGGGCACCCAGCCTCCCGGGCCAGCAGGCAGCTCCTGCGCACCCGATGCTGCACGCCCGGCTCCGCGCTGCGTGGGGTGGACCTGCTGTTTCATCACATGCTCTCAGCAGCACACGTGCAGACGACGGTTCAGAGAAGTTGTGTGACTACCGCAAGGACACAGCTGGGAGGAGGCGGAGCTTCCCTTCACACTCACGGGCCACACGCCACCCAGCAGGCATCGAAGACATCCAAATAGACAAGGGATGCAGTCCGAGGCGAGACGGGATTTGGGGTCTTCGGGCTCCAAGTGCTGAAATACTCGTCAGTTAGGAGAAGGAACCGCTGGGAGCTCTGGGAGTGGAGGGAATGAAGTGATTTGCACTTTAAGAATGTAACTCGAATGGGATGGAGCTGTTAGAGCAGAGACGCGACTCGGGATGACCAATTGGAAGATGTCACCAGAGCCAGGAAAATGGGCACAGAAAGAAATGTTATATATAGGTACACACGGGGCGGACAATTAAGTTCACGAACTCATCCTAGAGGCAGTGCTGCGTAGCTCATCGCTGAGTATCACCTCGCTCACCTCCGAAGGGCTCCCCTTGGGAAGCTGTGCGCCGATGCCAGCACCTACTCCACCCTTCAGAGCAGTTTGGAACTCTTTCTGGAATGGCCATCAGAGCTGTCGTCATCCTCAAAGTTCACGAACTTGCCACTGTGTGCTTACATTGGCAGCGCTGGACAAGTTTGCAAACTTAATTGCCCAATCTTGTACACTTACGGATCTGTGATGTCATCTACACAATTTACATATTGCGTTTACATTTAAATCTATGTAATTATGCATGTGATGTCACAGATCCATAAGTATAAGAAGGGCACTGTCTTTGGAACCTGACTGTCCAAGTTCTGGATATTGTTCTGTCACGTGGTAGTTGTCTAATTAGACGTTCACCGTGCTCCTTGCTGCTGTAGCAAATGCCGCCGGCCCGAGGGGTTCTAGAGGCCGTTTCTCACCGCTCTGGAGGCTGGGAGTCTGAGTTCAGGAGTCAGCCGGGTTGGTTCTGGTCAGGGCGGCCTTTCAGGTCACCGACTGACCACTTCTCAATGTGCCCTCACGTGACACAAGGAGCACAGGGGAGCTCCCAAGGTCCCCAGGGCACTAACTCTATCCTGAACCATCATCACCCTAGCGATTTGGGTGGGTCACAGACAATCAGCCCATTGTAATGATGTTACCTTAAAAGGCATGGTGAAAATTAGGGATTCAAAGATGAATCATTTAAAGCAATTATAATACAGTTGCCTCGCACGTGCATATGGCTACTTTATCGTCATTATAGTAATAAACATTCTTGACTGTCTCAGTCCCTTCCGTCAACCAGAGAACAAAAGGTCTGCAGAGAATCAGAATAAATGGATTTTATAATTTTTTTGTTATGACCACATTGAAACAATTAAACATTTTCAGAAGTTTTATTTCCAGTGTTGTTTTGGGATCAGTAGGGTAGAGAGTCTGTTGTGTGTGGCATGTGGTGTCACCTACCAACAGACGTGAGTGTTCTTTCATGAATGAATGAAATGCCATGCAGCTGCACAAGCTGCGTTGCTGGTGACCCCACTCGGTGGGGAGGAAGTCACACATTGCTTCACTTGTCATTTCACTGCCATTCGGCGGAGCCCTGTGTGTCCATCCTGGGTCCCCAAGTCCTGGGCAGCAGTGTCCAGGCTGCTTGTCCCTTTCTATGGCCAATCAGGGCAAGCCTTCTGCAAAATGAGTTGTTTAGAAGTTATTTAAAGTGAATTATCTTCTGTAACTTGGGAGTGAAATGTCTAGTATTTAAGAAGTTACTGATTTGCAAAGTCGGGTTAAGAACTGATTTTCCCCGGGGTTGTCATGGAGGTTTCTGCTGGGTCCACCGCGCATCTAGTGCACGTGGACGTCAATCTCTGTGTGGCAGAAGCACCAATGAGGAGGCTCAGCACTATCATTCCAAAAGAACCAGATGGTGGGGGGTGATTTTTGCAGCCTCTCTCGGCCGAGCACCGATGATACAAACTCTGTTCTCATGCTCCAGACCTCCTTGTTGTCCTGGTTCATGATCCGTGTGGAGCAAGCGCTCTGGTCCGGGCTTGCGCCCGCGGAGTCACAGACAAGATGGAACCGCCACCTCTGGAGGAGGCCCTGTGCACCCGAGCCCTGGGATGGGGGGTGCTGGTCATCGTGTGGAGAGCGTGTGTGCTCTGCTTAAGGATGTGCACATCATGTGCGGCTGATGCTGGGACACGTGCTCGTGTCCGTGACTCACAGTGAATGAGGATTGGATGCACCGTCCGCCATTGGATGGTTACAGCGGTCTTGGAGAAACAGGTCTGTAAGCCACGCTGGCCCATGGGCTGCAGGGGGCTCGCTCTCAGATCACAGTCAGAAGCACGTTGATAAAATAGTTTAGACCAAGCAGTGCTGCTGTCTGCTGTGGGGCTCTGTTAACAGCGGATGCCCCATGCACAGGGCCTGCATCCCAGGTCACTGATGATGGTGAACACAGCACGCATGGTGCTTCATCACCGAGGGGCCAGAGAACGCTGGTGTCCTCAATGGGGCTGATCCGTTCTGAGTCGGAAAGTGACGCCTGGCAGGGGCCACACAGTCACCAGCAGGACCTGTGCGAACTTGAACTGGTTCCTCGGGAGGGAAAACATTTACTCATGAGGCTGCCTGGGGGCAGACAGGTCAGAGGTGAATGGTCTCCTGAGTGAACTGAAAAATCTCAGAGTTCCATTTTGGTCTCATTGAGTTGTTAAAATATTTCGGTTCTTTCTCTCAGTTTCTGAGCCAAACAGCCTGACCTCTCACAGTCATGAAAATTCACCCTGCAGAGACAACATTCCGTGAGACAGGAAGAGGCTCAGTGTCATCAGCCCCTTCATGTTCACACATGTACAAATACACAACACACATGCATGCACACGCACTCACATGTATAAACATAACATGCACACGCACACACGACATGCTGTGCACATTCAACACGTGCTGGCACGTGCATGTGTGTTTGCATGCACAGGTACACACCATACATACACATGTATTCACATGTGTGCATGTGTGTGCACATGTACGTGCATGCGCACACAGCAGCTGCTGCAAATCCATGTTTCTCTCCAGAGGATGAGCAGTCCCTTCTGCAGTGTGAGCACACGCCTGGGCGGGTGTGAGGGCGCCCAGCATCCCAGAGAGAGGAGCCGTGTGGGGTCAGCAGACAGCCTTCCCCAAGGAGATCAGCGGGGGGCCCTGCAGCCCCCACTGAGTCAGGGCTCTTCAGTGTGTGGCATCCGTTCAGAGCTGGGTGACTCGGGACTCCAGGCATGGAAGGTCCCCCTGGCCGACTCTGGATCTGGGAGGTCACAGTATTTGTGTTCACACACAGGGGACAGTGGCCACAGACAGGGGCAGAAGAAGGCTGCCCACTGTTACATTTCCCTTCTAATTACACTTCCTTCCCTGCTGTGGCTGTGCCCCCAGGGGCCTTGTTAACTCTACTCTAATGGCCCATGTGTCAGGCCTTGTCATGCTGACCGCCCCTCCTCTCACCGAGGGGGGTGTGGGGGTGCAGCGCGACCCAGAGCTTGTGTTTGGGCTCCATCAAGGGGCAAGCAAAGACCAGGACAGCCCTGTGCTGTCGTCACACATTTCTAGTCCTGGCCGGCTCTTTCTGGAAGGCGCCACTCGGCGGTGGCTTTGTTTCTGTGTCTGCTCCGAGGGGTGCCTGTCCTCGCCCCCACCATGGTCCCACCGGCCAGAGCTTTCCCTCCGCAAACCAGACTTCGTTAGGTCTGATGCCTCAAGTCACGGGTTCGGCTCTGCCCTTACAAAGCATTTCCCTGCAGCCGGCGTTTCCCCGCCGCGGCCGCTAGGTGGCGGTGAGCAGCGGGGAAGGAGGCTGCTTCCCTCAGGCCAGGGCCAAGCAGGCGCCCGGGAGTCCTGTCGCAGAGCTCAAAGCCCTTCTCTGAGCCCCGGGCGCGGACACACGTCACTGAGGACAGCACCTCGTGTGCGCTGAATAACGAAACGCACGATGCCTGTCAAACCGCCTTAGTGCTCTGCCGACAGCTTCCGTTCCGCTTGTTGTCACAACCTCGTCACAACGAGAGACACGTATTTGTGGCCTATGAACGTGTTTCCTTTACAGAAAATAGTGACCGCGACCAGGTGCCACTCGGTCGGTCAGAACTCCTGTTGTGCATGCGGTGCATGCGTGTGACTGTGTGTGTGCTTTCTTTAGGGGACAGGGGGACCTCATGGCCACCCCAGGACTTAAGCGTCACTCTTCTTGGGTGAATTTCTCTACATAAACATCACCGACAAGAGTCCCCTCTGCTCCCGTTACACTCAGGGTCACAGCTCTGCCTGCTGAGGGAGGACGCTGCAACTTTAACTTCACGGAAGGACACGAGTCCCCGTGAGCACGCTCCCCTCGCCGACTCCTCCCAGTGCGCATGCTCTCCCCTCACTGACCCCTCCCAGTGCGCATGCTCTCCCCTCGCTGACTCCTCCCAGTGCGCATGCTCTCCCCTCACCGACTCCTCCCCTCGCCGACTCCTCCCAGTGCGCATGCTCTCCCCTCGCCGACTCCTCCCCTCGCCGACTCCTCCCAGTGCGCATGCTCTCCTCTCGCCGACTCCTCCCCTCGCCGACTCCTCCCAGTGCGCATGATCTCCCCATCGCCGGCTCCTTCCGGCGCGCGCTCTCCCCTCGCTTACTCTTGCGCTGCCGGGTTTCTAAGCTAAATGCGCCGCGAGCGAGGGGAGCGAGCCATGCGAACCAACTGACGCGGTGTTCTCCGTACACGGTCGCGTTGTCCTCCAGGGGCCCGGGGACCCACCGTCCCCTCCTCACATACCCCCATCATGTCCCACCCTCAGCCCTGACCCTGGGGACCCTGCCAGCTGGACACTCCTGGACACGCGGCCTCATTCTCCGTCACATCACCCCATCACAGACGCCAGCTCCTGACAAGGTTTCTCCCGACTTCTGGACACTTCCTTGCACCCAGGCCACTGCCATCCCCCAGGCTTGAGCCCAGCCTCAGCCTCCTGTCCTCCAGCCGATGCCCGCCATGTCTGTAGTCCCACCTCCCTGTCCCAGCCCGGCTTGGTGACAGCTGCCATCTCCCTGGGACAGCACACGCCTCTGAGCACTGCATCCCCGGAAGTGTCCTCCACTGGGCTGCCTGGCTGCCACGGGGTTCTAGAGGGCCACCCCTAAAACCTGCAGCTTTGCTGATAATGTGCACTCAGCAGCACTTAGGGAGGAGGGTGCTGCGTGCGGGGGTCCAAGCCGGGCGCCAGAGGCATGGTGGGAGAGACCCTGGCAGACAGCCGCCGCCTGCCCCCAGATCTATGTCCCACTCCTCCCAGCCTCGCCCGCCTTTTCTGGAAGGTCCCCTCCTAGCCTACGGTCACCCCCACTTAGCCTCGTCCCCTAGCAGCCTGCTATGCCTGAGGCTGTAAGGGTCCTGCTCAGGTCCAGGTAGGACTCTGCAGTCACTGCCCAGTGGGAGAGGCCCCGACTGCTTGTCACTGCGCATCCCTGTCGACACAGTCAGCTGTCCCGCCAGCAGGGACACCGTGCAGCCACCACGATGTGAGATCCTGAGCCACACAGGTACCGGGTCATCTTGCCATGAGAAGTCCTAATGGGCACGGCGTTGTCTCGCATCCTGTCGTCTGCGCTGTCACGGCCCAAGGGTGGTGACATCCGTGCGGACTCAGGTCCTTCTCGTCCACAAGTTCTAAAGCTGGAGAAAGGACAGCTACCACACGAAGGCTCGGGGTGGAGCGCTGAGCCCAGGCGGCAGAGCACAGCAGCTGCGGTCCCTGACGTTGGGAGCACAGACGCAGACTGCAGGTATGCCCGGGCCCGCGGCTGCGTGTCTCCAGCCTTAACCGATAACCCTGCCCCCGGCCGCGGGGGAGGCAGGGTGCTGCATCCCGGCTCCACCCAGTTCGACCCAGCCCAGTTCTGGTTTCCTGCCCTGCGTCGCTCGGGTCCCCGCCACGGACCCACAGCCCTACCAAGGGGTGCATCAGGCTCGCTCTTGGGGGTTCCTCGGCATACAGGGCAAAGTGCAGCGGGTATGCCCCTCATGATCTCGCTGTATCCCTTCTAGTTCGCGAGCCCTGCCCGTCAGGTCCACAAGCACCAACCCAAGGCACCGCCTCTGTGCAGCCATTGGCACTGCCCACATTCTCTCCTGGGTGGCCGTGGACGAGCCATCCTCCAGGTCGTCAGAGAGATGCGGGGAAGCTTCCAGCCTCAGCTGTCTTGACGATGTCCCCTCTTCCTCGGAGGCTTCCCCTCCATGGCCACCTCTAGGCTCCAGTTGTAAATACCCTCCCAGGCCACCTGCCCTGTGGCAGAGCTGTACCACGTCACGCAGGCTGTTGGATCACACGGTCGCAGTACAGCCACCCCCTCTGCAGCCATTCCCACAATTCCTCTCTCCTGGAGACCATCAGCCCGGTCAGGAGAGAGCCAGACGTACCGTATTAGCTACATGGAAGTCCGCGCAGTTTGTACAAAGCAGCAAGGACCTGCGAACCCTGAGCATCGATGTGTGGACTCACAGAGAAGAGGAGGAAACCCAACAAGCCTGGAGACCACCTGACGTCTGGGCTGCAAGCCCCTTCCCTGAGTCGGGCCCCCCAGTAGATCTGAGGGCCGCTGATGGCTCTCTGAAGGGGCCAGGTGGGCGTTTTCCCACAAGTAAGAAATTTCCTGGAAAACTAGAGCCTGTTTTGTTTGGTTGTTGGGTTTTTTTAAAGCTTGAGAGGGTGAACTTTTTTTCCACCACAATAATAAGGTGTTTCTGGGCCAAGCCCCGGACGAAATAATTGGCGTGAAAGCTGCCGCTGGAATGAGCACATTTGGAAACTTACTGCAAATGCGGAATGGGGCTGGCGCTGTTCCCAGCATGACTGAGGTTGGGGGACAGGAGCTTTGTTGTCCCTACACAGGTGACGGCTCCGAGCAGGGCGTGCAGATACGTATACACAGGGCTGCTTGAAGCCCCCGCGAGGGGAGGGAATGAATAATAACGGTGGGCCGTGTGCCAGCAACAGTCACATGGTCTCTGTTCTCTCCCTGTGGACACAGAGCCCTCGGATAGCCCTGGCCAGGGGCCCTGGGAAAGTACGTCAGGTCAGCAGCAACCTTTGTGACAGTGAATCAGCTGGGACAGAAATGGGCTCCGAGCCCTGGGGACATTCCCAGAAAGGCTTGGAAGCCGCTGTGACCGAGAGCTGGCTGAATGCCGCCCCCCACCCCCCCGCTTTCTCATGAACAAAGACTCAAGTGGGGGTGGGCGTTCCCAGCCCTGTGCTCGCCTTCGCCCTGCTGGGACAAGTGGGCACCAGTGGGCAGTGACAATGGCCCACAGCCCTGACACTCACACGTGCTGTGTGACCGTGCCTGGGGACACACACGTCCTCCTGTGCAGCGCTGAGTGGCTTGGCGGTCCTTCTAGAAGCAGACCCTGAGCCAAGGACCTGAGCAGAAGCGACTTAGAAAATGCTTCCAGGAGAACCAGGAGAGGCGTGAGCAGGGGAGGCAGGTGCGGGGACAGCCCCAGGCAGCTGTGCAGTGTCAACGGCATCTCTGAGTTTGCGCCTGTGGGGGATGGAGGCCTGGGCTTCTCAGCAGTCATGTCACTCAAGTCCCCATGCACCTCTGGCTCCTGCCCTTTGACCAAAACAGCTGTAGCACCCGTGGGCAGCCCTCTGCTGGGATGAAGTCCACAGAAGCTGGGGGTCAGTGCCTGCAGGGAGGGGTCTGGCCGGCACTCGCAGGGCATCTGCTACACTGCTAAACAGTGTCTGTTTCTCAGCATTAATGTGAGAACTTGGTGAATGGATCCTACAAAGTCCCCGCCTGGAACACGTCACACGCAGAGTGTCTGAGCCATGGCCCATGGGCCGCACGTGGCCTAGGACGGCTTTGAATTCGGCCCAACACACATTCGTAAACTTTCTTGAAACATGACAAAAATGATGCATGGTGGCCCTTTTTTTTTTTTTTTTTAAGCTGGTCAGCTGTCATTAGTGTGAGTGTGTGTTACATGTGGCCCAAGACAATTCTTCTTCTTCCAAAGTGACCCAGGGCAGCCACATGGTTGGACACCCTGCTCTACACAGTAAACTTTCAGTAACTTCCCAGTTTCTCCCAGCGAGCATCATGCTCATTCCACCCAAGCTGTCACTCAGCCTGCTGGGGACAGGGCCAGTCCCAGTGTTTCTAAACGTGCTAGTTTTAGGGGCAGTTTTCACAGTGATTATCTCCCTCACGGCACCACTCAGCACCACTGGGCAATGACACAGAGCTGGAAGGAATAGGGACTCTGTCGATGACAGAGTGAGGACCAGGAAGGACCACACAGCAGCCTGGAGCATGAGAGAGAAAAGCTAACCAACCCTCAGTGTACTGTGAACTGTGTGGAGGGGCCCAACAGGTTGAGCTAACAAAAAGCTCCCTGTGACTCAAAACACAGCTGTGACACTATCAAAAATGTTAATGGAGACATTAGCTCCATTCGTAGAACTGCCTTTTTTTTTTTTTTCTTTTTTAACTCTACAAGGAGCAGTTCAATCTGACTACAAGCTTACCACCCTCCCTGGGGTTTTATGAGCAGTTCCCAATGCCCTCAAGGAGCAGCTGGGCAACTTGAAACATTGTATTCAGATCAGAGCAGCTAGATAGCCTGCAACACTGTATTCAGATCAGAGCAGCTGGACAGCCTGCAACACTGTATTCAGATCAGAGCAGCTGGACAGCCTGCAACACTGTATTCAGATCAGAGCAGCTGGACAGCCTGCAACACTGTATTCACATCAGAGCAGCTGGACAGCCTGCAACACTGTATTCACATCAGAGCAGCTGGACAGCCTGCAACACTGTATTCACATCAGAGCAGCTGGACAGCCTGCAACACTGTATTCACATCAGAGCAGCTGGACAACCTGCAACACTGTATTCACATCAGAGCAGCTGGACAACCTACAACACTGTATTCAGATTAGGACCATTAGAGGGACCACATGCTTTGCCAGACATGAAGAATTCTGGCAGTCAGGACAGACATCTTCAAATATTTGAAAATTCTCATGTGGAGCAGGACGGGAAGCTGCAAGGGGGAGGCCTGATGGGAGGACATTGTGGGAAGGTTCTGTAGGAGCCTCCCTTCCCTCTATGTGTTCAGAGACAGCTGGACTCCTCAGAAGTGTGGTGGGATGGAGCCTCCCCGTGACCCAGGGCACTGGGGCTGGTGCTGGCGAGCAGGGGACAGGGTCAGATGTGTGACACACCCACCCTCCCCCAGCTTCCAAGAGCCTCAATCCATAAAGGATCAGTGAGGAATGGACAGTACACACTAGGTGGTCAGATCTAGAGGTAGATAATGAGATGATGGATGGATGGATGGATGGACAGGTAACCATGCAGACCGAGAGGCCAGCAGAGATGGTAGGTAGGTAGGTTTGTAGGGATAATGACAGAAAGATGGAGAAATGGGTGGTTGTAGGGCACAGGTTAGCTAGAAACAAATACAAAAACTTCAGTTGTAGCAAGTCCTGCTCTGGGGAGGGCTGTGAGTGTTGTCGCTGTGGTTTGCATGAGGTTCAGGGCCAATCGTAGCACAATTCCTCCAGGCAGAATCCACGGCCCTGCGTTTTGGGCCGAAAGAGATGTGTGAGCAGGTGGGTGGCAGGGTCCCCGACGCCTGGCTGCGTCTGGTTCGCCGTAAGCAGGTGGGTGGCAGGGTCCCCGACGCCTGGCTGCGTCTGGTTCGCCGGCCTCCATGTCTGCGTCCTAACCATCTTGGTCAGGTCTCCTCTCAGCGTCCCCATGATTCTCCCCCTTCTTTGCAGATGAGGGTGTTAAGAGGCCAAGCGAGTGAGGTCTGAGACGGCCATCCTGACCGCAGGCGATGTCAGGAAAGCTGAGGAGTTCGATGGCCCCCCTCCACCCTGTGAGAGACAGCTGATCCCACAGCCTCCAACAGAGGCCACTGCAGCGCGAGCCTCCTTTACCCTTCCTCCTCTGTGGCCATGATGTGGCGCACAGTCGTCCTGTTTGGATTGATTCCGATTGTCAGTTACTTTGAAATCTGCGCTATAAACCACAGGCACAGAATTTCTGTCCTGCGAGACACGAAGCATTTTCTCATTTTGTGAACAAGTGCTGGGTGCCCCTCCCCCTCCCTCCCTCGGTTTCCATCCTCCTTGCTTCCTGTCCGAAGGCTGTACCGTCTGTGCCGAGCCCCAGAACTGCCACCCACCTCTGTCCCCACCCCCACTGACACGCGCATGCGCCCCACACCCCCGACCGAGGCTCCTCTTGCGACGTTTTCTGGAAGTCATGGGATGCTGGCGGCCGTAGGATTGTGTCAGCGGGAGAGCGGGGACCAGGCTCTGGTTGCCTCTGCAGCGTCCCACCGAGAAGAAGCACCTTTAGTCGGACCCTGCGTCTGCAGTTGGAGGCCCACGGAGGAGAGGCAGCCTGCCGTGTGTCTCTGTTCGTGGGGGAGGGCTCTTCGTCCCGTAATGCCGCCGTTTGTTCAGCACTCCCGCCAGCAGCCTTTCCAGTACTGGGCATTTCGCCCGGACTCTGTCTGATGTTTCAGGTCGGGGTGTTTGAGTGAGTTTTTATCATTTTCTATGACTCGGGCCTTCCAGTGGGGGCTGGGGACAGAGGCGTGGAGGCCTCCGCTCACGTGTACTTCCAACAAGCGCTGCAGACACGGAGTTGTGCGGGACGAGGGGACGTGGCCCCCGTCCGCTGGGTGGGTGCAGCACCCTCCGTGGGTGTGAGCTGAGCCCCGGGGCGCCCACGGCAGCCTCGCCCCAGAGGAGGTCACACCAGGAGTGTGCTTCAAAGCGATGTGGCACATGAGACACGTGTGTCGGCATGATTACAATATATTGTTGTCACTGCGGATTTGCCTTCTAGAACTCTCCTCCTGCTATCTCAGCAAACGAGCCATTTCCATGAGAGACGAGGCCCTGCCTTAGGGCGTTATCCACCCACATCTAGCTTGCCGGAGACTTCCTGCCCAGGTGAAGGGGCACTCCCTGCAATACATCCTAATTCTTTCTTCCCGTAAGAGCCCACCAAGAATTTGTGCCAATGCGTTAGGACCACCCATCAAAAGGCAACACGACTGCCCTTTTGCTCCAAAGCCTGTGACTCCTACGTACGGACAGGACCAGAGTGAGCCCGGGAGCTCAGCTATTTTAGACTTTGGTCTGCCGCAGCTCCGCTGGCCAAATAAGGAGCCCCTTCCTCTTCTATCTTTGGCGTTTGGGTGATTCTTTCTCTCTGCCGGGCCTAGATGCCTGCTACATCCTCAGTGTTAAAAACACGCCCAGCATGCCGATGGCTGCACCTCCCCAGGAGCGCCCCAGTGACGGGTGGCGTGCCTGCAAACGTCCACGCAGGACAGAGGGCCGTCCCCGGGAATGAGGCTGAAAGAGCGCCCTCCCACCCCCGGGGCCACGGTGGTGCCAGCTGTAGGCGCGACGCTCAGATGTGAGCTCGTGTGGCCTCTTCCACAGTGAGTCACGGTTCTGGGACTGCCGGAGGTGGCCCTGACGACACGTCATTTACAGGCACGACGGCGGGGTGGCACTGGGACAGCGTGTGTTCTTTCAGGGGGGCTGTAGTAGGAAAAAACACCAATAGAGAGCAGGCTATTTTTAGGACCTGACCGTCTGGGCTCCATGAATGCCTGAGTCACATTTGTGAGGACGACACACTTGGCTACTGTTGGGCTGAGGCCCCCGTGCAGCTGGGCTGGGGGCAGGGGGTTACGTGGCGTCCCACCCCGAGCGCTTCCTGCGAAACTGCAAGCAGCTTCACCCTCGGTTTTGACTTAAGTGTCTGGAAGGACAGGATGTGGCTCTGCAGACCCCGGGCAGATGCTCTGCTCCAAAACCGCCGAGCCGCCCCCGGGGCCTCAGCCGCCTGGGAAGCTGAGAGATTTCCAATTTGAGGTTCTTCCATTTTCCGCGCACATACAGCTCCTGCCGCGATTTTTGTGATGACACGCGAGTAACAAGTGGATCTCTCCCATTTGACACCAGTGTCTTGTCTTTTTTCCTGAGGCACATGGAAATCTTACCTGGGAGTCCGGGATGCAGGCAGCCAGGAGGGGGCTGAACCCCCAGACGAGACTGTGAATTTGGCAGCACTGACAGGGTCCATCCTAGTTGGATTGGATGCGGGCCGGATAGTTACTGAGAGGTGACCTCACGCCCAGCGTCTGGTGGGACTCTGGGGGGTTTCAGTAGAACAGAACTCAGTTAAGGGCACAGGAAGTATGTGACGTAAGAGGAGACAGGACCACACGGGAAGGCCTTCCTTCCCCATGGGCACTGGCCGTTTCTGAGTGTCCTTCTCTCTG
The DNA here is from genome assembly GCA_004026885.1 of Lyroderma lyra. Classification (NCBI taxonomy): domain Eukaryota; kingdom Metazoa; phylum Chordata; class Mammalia; order Chiroptera; family Megadermatidae; genus Lyroderma; species Lyroderma lyra. Next base: position 3,979 of record PVJL010015616.1, on the reverse strand, counting down.
CCTCCTTGGCTCAGAGCCCACCCACACCCTCGGTTTGGTGACTGTCTTACACATCTGCACATACATGTGTTTACATGTGTCTCTGTGCATGTGTGTATATCTGTTTCTGTTCATGTGTCTGTGCACATACTATGTGTGTGTGCACGTGCCTTTATGTGGACACATGTGTCTGTATGTGTGTCACTGTGTTTGTATGTGTGTGCATGTGTCTGCACATGTACGTATGTCGATGTGTTGTATGTGTCTCTCTGTGTGTGTATGTGTCTGCATGTCTGTCTGCGTCTGTATTTGTGCGTATGTGTGTATATCTGTGTGTGTGTGTCTGTGTGTGTGTGTCTGTGTGTTTGTATGTCTGTGTGTGTGTGTAGGAAGGAAATCTCTGTCTCAGTAACAACCAAGGAGAGCTCCACTTTCTCCATGTCTCTGCCGCGATGCAGTCACTGGGGAGTCTCAGGAAAGAACCAGCCCTGCAGAAGGGGGGTCATGCCCTGAATAAGATGGTTGCCACACTCAGAGTTTCCTGAGTTCCTGCCTCACCCAGCAGGCGTGCACTAAGGCCTGAGCATCCACATGGACCCTCTGGGCCCTGTCGCTGGGACTGTCCAGGCAGTGGCAGCTGTCCTAGGAATATCGAGGTGGTCTGGTTCATTCTTCACCCCGAAATAGGGACCTTGGCTCTGCCCCACACCCACCCCGCCATGCACCCACATCCCTCCTCTGAGTGTCCGCGGCTCCCTCTCTCCCGTAAGACCTCTGACCCCTCCTCCCCCATTATCTTGGGATCTCACTGATTTTATCACAGAAATAAGGGTTGTGGTGACAGTGACTGTGTGCTGAATGCTGTCACAGTGTTGACTAAATGGTGGAAATGGCTCTGTGAGGTGCGTAGTGTGGTCCCTGCTGGAGGAGACAGAGCCGACACTGGGCTGTGGGGTCGGCCGGGGAACTTACATGGGGACACTCCAGGGCCCTCACGAGGGGACGCTCTGTGCAGCCCCAGGGGCTCTCCCCCTCCAGACTTCCCCCTCACCTCTCGTCGGTGTTAGAACCCAAAAGATCCGCACATGCTCCCTTGGGACGCAGGAACCCCTGGGCGGGGGGGACTTGTAACGTGGAAAGTGCTTTTCCCCTCGCGTTTCACCCTCCGTGTGGCATCCAGTTCTGTTTCCTGGATGGTTCTGGGCTGGCGCGACGAGGTTCTCCCATGAGTTCACGAATGACAGGGACATCCACACCGTCTCCCCTGCCAGCGGGATCTTAGCTGGGGAGCCTTCGACATGGTGTAAAGGTGTTTCAGAGGTCACAGCACCCCCCTTGTGGGTGTTGACACACATTTTGTGTGTCACCTTTGAGGTTCCCCAGGTCCCTGTGATGACATCAACACTGAGACACCATGCTTTAAAGGAGACATTCCCGCAGCCCTCAGATGCTCAGGTTTAGGCCCTGGCCATGGTGACAGGGTGACTCTAGCTCAGGACCCTCTTTATTTCCTCCCAACAGCCATTCACAGAGGCTCCCTTGGGCCCACGCTCTGAGGGCAAACCGTCACTCTGTCCTGGGCAGTCAGGACATCAGGCTCTGGGCCACGTCCCGCGTGGGCTGCCGTGTCCCAGGCCCGGACACATAGCTGCCGCTGCAGAGGTCCCCACAAAGGCCAGTCCCTCCTGAGCCGTTGGGGGTCATGCTCCCCTCAGGGAATGAAGGGAGAGGAGGACGCCGCAGGCTGCATGTGGGGGGCGGATGTGACCAGCTCCTTGGCATTCCCCGGAACCCTGGCCTCTGTGACAGGGTTGTCGTTCAGGGCTGGCCCGCTGCACCTATAGGTGGCTGTCACTTCTCAGGGACCCAGCGGCTGTCTTTGTCACCATTCCCACCCCACAAGGACAGCCAGAGACCTCACTCTCTGTCATCCAGGTCACCTCCCACCACCAGCCCTGGCGAGAGCAGCAGTGACTGCAGGGGTGGTTCTGTGTCTTCATACTTGGACCCTTTGGATTTTCCTTATCAGAGCCACCACCAGGCCATCTTGTAACCAGAAGCCGGGCGGGACCCTGACTCACTACCCAGCGAGGCGTCCTGACTGAGGAAGGTCAAGGGCTGACCCTTCCGCTGACTAGACAGAAAGCCAGAAAAAGAGGGCAGCTGGGAGCCACATCCCCACTGGCATTGATGAGGATTAAATCGATCCTGCCCTTCATGTCCTTAAAACACGGTCCAATGAGGCCCTTTGCACTCAACTGACCTGGAACGAGTGTCCTGCAAACAGCTTCAGAGCAGCTGTGCGCATTGCCTGGTGTCCTTCTTGCCAGATTTTTAAAAAGCCCCGTAGCATCACGTGGACGAGGGAGGGAGTGGCTCCTCTTGTCACATCCCCAGGGTTTTCATGCAGAGAAAAGCGTCACCATGGTCACTGCAGGCCCCTCAGAGCAGCTGTGACTGTGATGCTCCAGGGTATCGTAAGCAAACGTTTGAATTATTGTAGCAAATGCCTGCAGACTGTGAATCAGAATTTGTGTGCAGACAGAGTATGTCAGAGCTGACAATAACTAAGGTCTGTTGTATTCGGTTAGTAAAGTTGAAAGTACATTTCAGTAAGACAGTGTTTACTTATATTTATGGCATAAATATTTCATAATAAATTGGTTTAAAGTATATAAATCACTATAGAACAGGGAAAGCTGTGATCAGTGTATAAGAGAAGAGTTTCCCTTAAGAGAGACTCATAGAAAATTCCAAAGACTTCACCAGAAAACTATTAGAAACAATAAACAAATATAGTAAAGTTGCAGGATACAAAGTCACTATACGAAAATTCATTACATTTCAACATACAAACAACAAATCTTCAGAAAAAGAAATGAGAAAATCAACACCTTTTGTGATTGCAACAAAAAGAATAAAATACCTGGGAATTAACTTAACGAGGAATGTGACGGACTTATCCACTGAAAACTATAAGACAGTATTAACAGAAATTGAAGAGGACACAAAGAAATGGAAAGCTATTCCATGTTCATGGATGGAAAGACTTAACATTGTTAAAATGGCTATACCCAAAGCAATATACAGATTTAGTGAAATTTCCATCAAAATTCCACAAACATACTTTCATGAAACAGATTTTTAAAATTGTCAGATTCATATAGAACCACAAAAGACCTCAAATGGCCAAAGCCATCCTACATAAAAAGCATAAAGCTGGAGGTATCACGCTCCCCAATTTCAATATACTACAAAGTATCGGTAATCAAGACAGCGTGGTATTGGTAGAAAAACAGACACACAGACCAATGGAACAGAATCAAAAAACCCAGAAATAAACCCACAAATATATCGACAGGTAATTTTTGACAAAGGAGTGAAAAATAGGCAATGGGGAAAAGACAGCCTCTTCAGTAGGTGGTGCTGGGAAAATTAGAAAACTACATGCAAAAGAATAAATCTGAGCTGTGAACTGTCACCATATAGTAAAATTAATTCAAAATAGATTAAAAGCCTCCACAAAAGACCCAAAACAATAAACTACATAGAAGAAGACATCGGTACTAAACTTATAGACCTAGGGCTCAAGGACGACTTCATGAACCTGACCGCAAAGGCAAGGAAAGTAAAAGCAAAAATAAATGAATGGGACTATATCAAACTAAAAAGCTTCTGCACAGCAAAAGAAACCATCAACAAGGCAAAGAGACAGCCAACTGAATGGGAGAAAATACTTGCAAATAACGCATCAGATAAGGGTCTAATATCTAAAATATACAAAGAACTAATACTACTAAGTAACAAAAAACCAAACAACCTGATTACAAAGTGGGCAGAGGACCTAAACAGACACTTCTCCCACGAAGAAGTACAAATGGCCAGCAGACATATGAAAAAATGCTCATCCTCATTAGCTATCAGGGAAATGCAAATCAGAACCACAATGAGATACCACCTCACACCTGTGAGAATGGCTGTTATCAACAAGACAAGGAAT
>PVJL010015615.1:0-23656 GCA_004026885.1 Lyroderma lyra | reverse complement strand
AAACAAAGAACTGCATGATTTCACTCATATGCGGAATATAAAACTGAAAGCAAAGAAAAAAAAGAAATGAACAAACAAATAACCCATGGACACAATCAATAGTTTAATGTTTATTTGGGGACGAGTGGGTTAGGGAGGGGAGAAAGGGGAGGGGGTGGGAGAGGAGGGGGGGAAGCTAAATATAAGGTGATGGAAAGAGGGGTCACATTAGGTGGTGAACTTATTATACATCAAGTTGATAATGCCCTGTAGAACTGTATGCCTGAGACCTATGTAATCCTTGCTGACAGATGTCACCCCAATACGTCTAACAATAAAAATGAATTAAAAAAAAAAAAAAGTTTCACAGCCCTCAGTGTCGCATGGCCCTCCAGTTGGGTCCCCCAGACCAGCCGGGAAGCTCTGTATTAGAGAACTCAGAAGTCCCACAGCGTTGGGCTTGTCCTCGCCAGGAATGTTGCATAACGTATGGATTCTGTCTGAATTCACACTGAGAGGCCTACTCCCTTCCAGCTTTGTTTTTAAGAAAAGAGTGTTTTTTCTTTTCTGTCACCAAGAATTGTGTTGCTTGGCATCTGCCCTGAGGCACTCATGGAAGTTCTTGTTCCTGTTGCCACTGTTCCTCTGCTTTTTGGCATTTCCCTGTTTACATGTGAGTTTGTAATCTTCAAAAACTGAGGAAACAACAAATAGTTTTCAGACCAAAAAAAAAAAAAAAAAAGACCCATGTAATCACAGTAGCAACCATTGGATTAAACACCTCTTGGCCAGTCCAAAGTGGTCCTTTTTCTTCTTAAATGCGGAGGCAGGTTTTGTTTTTAAGGTAAAAAGAGATGGCTCAATCTTAATTTTGGGAAGGTAAATATCACCATTTTCCCCCTTTCTTACAGTGATAAGGTGTTAAGAATTGTCCCCAACACGGAAAAGGAAGCCTATGCACTGAAGAAAATATACCACCAGCTTAAGGTAGGAGACTCTCCGCTTACTTATGTGCTTATGAAGGGTTTGCAAGCTTTGCTAACTGGATTAAATCACTGGAATCAATCAGAGTCTAATTCCAGCAGTTCCCAACCTGTGGGTCATGGAACTCTATTAAAGGGTTGTGACATTAGGAAGGTTGAGAACCACTGAGTTACACAAAGGAAAGAAAACGCTAAGCGATCACTTAAAAGAGCTTTGAAAAGATAGTTCAGGTTATTTAAAATATTATTGTATATCTGACCCATTATCTGTCTGCCCGTTCACTTATTGAGTCTCCATCTCCCTCAGTAGGATGTCAGCTTCATGAGAAAGCTTGTGCATTTTCTTCATTGTGTTCTCAATGAGTCTCTGGAATATCCTAGAAGCTCAGCAAATGTTTTTGTTTTTTAGTGAATGACTGAATCGAGTTTATAATTTTCCCTCATGATATCTTCACATTTCCCCCCTGAAATCTTCCTGCTGTTCATCTAGGCATTTTTCTTCTAATTAAAACTTCAAGCAGAAGTGAGTTGGGGAAAATACAAGCTAGAAATGCAAGTTAATTAATTTTGCTATGTTTCAGTGGGTTTGATAAGAGAACTGTGTTGGCAGAGGTTGAAGGGCTCTGATTATTTAATCTTTGATGAATTTCATGGATTTTAGAGTTAGAGTTTCTCAATTCCTCATTACTGCATATAACCGAGTGTTAGCTTTAGCTGCAAAGTTAGGATGAGAGGAGTGTGGCGACACGCTCTGTTCTGTGCCTACCAAGAAGAGAAACCAGAGTATAAAAAACGTGGTGGTTTAGCTTCCCCTTCATGGATAGCAAAGCAGACAGTAATTACTTGCATTCCTCTTCAAGGAATAAAAAAACATGTGTCCTGGATGACTGGGGTGTAATAACGCTGTCTGGATGGTACCTAGAGAAAGCGTTAGTGGGAGAGGAATGGACTCAGTACTTCCGGAAACATTTGTCATTATTATATTTTTGGTGTTCTGTTTTTTGTTGTTGTTGTTGTTGTTTTGGGGGGGGGGGTAGTTCCCTGGCTGGGAATCGAACCCAGGTCGCAGAGTGAGAATGCCAAAGCCTAGTCACTACACCACCAGAGAAACCCTGGTGTTCTGTTTTTGATTTGGTTTTTCTCTTTGGTATCATCCCTTCAAATATTGAACTTATTTGCAAATGAAGTTTTGAACTTCTGGTTCATTGATTTCCTTTCTTCCTCCTCACTCCCAACCCCTACACACTGCAGTGTCTAATGTAAGCTGAATGTCTCATCACGAGGGCCAAGAGTGAGGATGTGGGAGCTACTCCCCAGGTCATTGTGATTTATACCCAGTGACAAAGAGACAGTGACGCTGGGCATCTCCCAAACCTCAAAGGAGTCTGCTTCTGGATATTGTCATTAACGTTTCTGTGGTCATTTATGGTCATCAGCCCCGTGGTAGCCTTTTTAGTAGCAATATCTGAACACTGTCTAAACAGCCCACCAGGAACTCAAAAGTTGCAAGTAGAAGTTTCCATAGCCATTGCAATTGTGTTTTAGATGTATACCACTGGAAAAACAAAGTAGCCACTTACTTTATACCTCAAAATCCAGTATTTCAGGAAACAAGTATTCTGAACCAAATATTGGAAAAAATAATTTGTCACAGGATTTTTTCCCAACTTGTGAATATATTTACATGGTAGGCATCTTTCAAAGTTATGAAAATAAAATTGCATGGTTATGTATGTGATGATCACTTGCTGTTATCAAAATCAGTAAGATCACAGAGGGAGGCCTGTGAGGGTTACTTATGATCTCTTGTAAATCACAGTAGATGGGACCAAAAGATGTTGGGTAGAGCTAGAACCATGGACACGGATGACAACATGTATACATTGGGCCCCTTTTTTGTACACACTTGAGAGCAGTCCTGCATACTGTGTTCATTTAGTCCTTGAGGAACGGCCCTGACCTGGGGGAAGAACTGGTTTGGATGAGAAGGGGCTGAGAGCACAACTAGAGAAGGGGGCGAAAGGGAGCTGGCTTGAGAGAGGAGCGCGGGGTGAAGGGAAGAGAGAGGGTTGCGATCAGAATATTGACCACGTGCTGGTACTTCGCTCCCCCGAGAACTGCCTCCAGCCCCTCTGAGTCACAACGCTGAGTCCTTCCCCCCAAAATGCCTCATTTTCACCACTCTGTGAGGTGGGTGTTACTGTTAGTGCTATTTTAGAAATAAAGAAACTGGGAGAGACAGAGGTTCAGTCACCTGTCCTGGGTCACAGGGTGGAATTGGGACACATGTCCAGACAGCACTGAGCCCTCTGGAAGCCAGGCGAGGCTGCCTCCAACCTCGTCGCTTTGCTCTGACCATCTTCACGGTGGAGAGGATGAAGGCCACGTCTGCTGGGCAGTGGCACCTAGGCTCACTGCGACACTGTGATGCTCTCCTCCTCTTTATTCCTTGAGTCGCCAGCACCACCCCCAGGTTCAGTGGTTTGCAGGAGAACTCTCACAGCTCAGCCTGTCATCGTCCTCATGGCTATGGTTTATTGTAGCAAAAGGATACAAAGCAGAATCAGCAAAGAGAAAAGGCCACGTGGGTTGCCGTCCAGGAGAAGCCAGGCACGAGCTCCCAAGAAGTGTCTCCCAGTGGGGTCACACAGGATGTTCTTAACTCCCCCAGCAGTGAGTTGTGACCACACATGTGACGTATTGTCTACCAGGGAAGCTCATTAGAGACCTAGCACCCAGGGTTTTTATGGGGGCCTAGTCACCTAGGCCCCCTCTGCCTGGCAAATACTGTAATTGCAGACTCCCCGAAGGGAAGCAGGTATTTGGCATGAACTCCATTGTTTGCACACTCAGTTCAGGGACCGTGAGCCACTTTTCTCAGTTAGGGTGGTGGACACCCTCCCCAAATCTAAATTCCCAGATGCCAGCTCAGGGCCCATCTTGCAAGCAGACCTTTCTGAGGACTTCGTGCCTGCAACAGTAACTCTTTTCTGCACTTTACCCCCTTTCCTTTCACTAGAGAAATTGTTTTATTAAAGCTGAAGTTTGAGGCACTGTGCTAAAATAAATTGCGATCTGAGAGCATCATGTTAACTTGATGTCGTTTTAAATGTAAATGATTCCATTGAGTGATCCTCTGGCACCGCTGAAAGCAGCAATTTCGGCCAGGCAGAGAAAGCAGCATGCAGAGAAGAAAGAGACTGTCTGTCACATTATGCCCTGTGGAGCTGATGGGACAGAATCGGAGCCATGGGTAACAGCTCCTGTGCACATCCTGTGCACAGCCTCCAAAGCAAAGGGTGGAGGGTTGCCAGGTAGCTTTTTTCCTTGAAGCACATTATGGTGGACAGAATTACAAGATGGCCCCAGGTCTTCCTTCTCCTGCTGTATATGCCCTGCAGAACCCCTCATCTGGGTGTGGGTGGGAGGTGTGAGTACGACAGGAGAGTCCTTCCCTCGATATGTTATGCGGCCGAGGGAGCAAACCTAGGGTGGGCCTGACCTGATCAGGTGAGCCCTTTCAAAGCAGAGCATTTTCTCCAGCTGTTCTCAGACAAAGCAGTCAGAAAATTGCTCCTACTGGCCTCAGAATCACACTACTATGTTGCAAACTGTCCCTGGGAGCCCTGGGAGGCAACGCTTATAGCCTGCAGGAGGTCAGATCCATCCCCAGCTGATAGGCAGTAAGGAAATGGAGATGTCAGTCCTACAGCCACAAAGAATTGCCATCGTTGTATGAGCTTGGAAGATGACCCTCAGGTCCAGATGGAATCACAGCCCAGCTGGATCCTTGATTTTAGCCCAGTGAGACCGTGAAGAGAAAATCCAACCAGCTGTGCTTGGCCCTCTCACCTACAGAACTGTGAAATGATGTTTTAAGCTGCTGTGGTCATTTACTCTACAGCAATAAAAAACTAATACACACAGTAAGGGAACAACCCTACATCTTGGTCTTTGATGGCTCTTAATGGCATATGTGAATGCTTTAAGTTTTCTGATTTCACTGGCTATCACCAAGGAGCTTTGGAAAAGTGAAAAGCAATGAGACTACATGCTTTAGGTTATAAATTCACACTGTCTCATCTGAAACATGAACAATTGCACCATGTCTGTGCAATGTTGGATAGAATCTGAGAAGGTATGGTCAAAGCATAGCTAATTAGATAGGGAACTGCTGTTACAAAGCTGGTTACTTTCCTAATTAAATGTTATGGTTTTGCTGAAGAATTAAAGTTAAGCAGAAAACCATGCCCCTAGAGAACTGGTTTGAGGAAGCACCAACCAATTGAATTGTTATTAATAATTAAGAGCATAGCCATGATTTAAATAAAGTGATGTGGGGAGGGGGGAGACAGTTTGCAGGTGAGTAAAATTAGAGTGTGGACACCATGTCCCTGCTACATGTCTTCAAAAAAGCTTTGTTTGTGCTCAGGAGGAATAGAAATGTCTCTGTGTGAGATCACAGGCCGAGTTTCTGTTATAGAATTGACACATCCTTGTTGAAAGAAAAATTAATGATGCTTCTATTTCCAGTTTTCTCATCAGAGACCTGTAAGATAATAAAAACTTCCCTGTATTCAAAAGTTTGTCTTTTTTTTCAAACTAAAATATAGCATCACAGTATTAGTTGACTTGTCAGGCGCCATTGGGTGACATACAAAGAGTCATGAAATTCCATGGGGAATTTTGTGCACTTCATACAAGGAAAACTTCAGCCCCTCACCTTTGCTTGGATGTGAAATTCACTTTCCCGGGTGTAATCTCCCTCCTTTGACCCTCCTTAGTACCATCCCAAGTCACACACCTGGACCTTCAGGAGCTTCAGAACACCTGTGGGCCCCAGGTGCTGACAGGCTCAAACATCCCACTGGACGGGTTAACTTATTGGGAAATTTATGAGGAAGAAGATGGGAGACAGAATTCACACTGTGGGAGTTACTTGTCCCCATTTTCATTAGAAACTGGTTGTACCATTATAGGATCTCTTGATCATGGCTGTGGTACGCAGAATTCTAAGATGGCCTTCAAGATTCTTGTCCCTGGTATACACACACCTTCTCCAAGGTATTCCATGAAACGCTAACCCAGGTACTGCTAGAAAAGGATTTTGAAGATGTGAGTAGGGTCCCAAATCAGTTGACCTTGAAAAAAGGAAGACTACCCAGGTGGACCTGACCTAACAGGTGAGCCCTTTAAAAACAGGGCTTTTTCTCCAGCTGGTTGCAAAAGAAGAAATCAGACCGAAGCATTCCTGCTGGCCTGGAGGAAATCAAACATCCATGCTGAGAACCACCATGTAGAAAGCAATTGTAGGAGGCCTCTAGTTGCTAAGAGCTGTCCCCAGTGGACAAGAAGGAGAACAGGGACCTCAGTCCTACAACCACAGGAACTTAGTTTTACCAGCCACTGGTGAGGATGTAAGAGGATCCCGAGTACCAGACGAGACCACGGCTTGAGCTGACACTTTGATTTTAGCCCCATGAGCAGAAAAGCCACTTCTGACCTACAGAGTTGCTAAATTTGTGGTTATTTAGCCATAAAAATCTAACAAAATGGCCTTAACCAGTGGCTTATTGAGCTAGCTGAATATATACAGAAGCATTATGAATGATATTAAAAGATAAAAGAAATAAAGAGACCAAAACTTGGATCTTTAGGTTTATTTGGGGCAGGAAAAATCATTTCAATTTTCTGTAAAGTACTGAAGCAACCTTACTTTTGACTTCTCTGGCATGGTTTTTGAAAGAGAGAAAAGGCTGCTTGTAATCCAGGCAGACGTCCACGTGCAGTTGTGGATTAAATTTTGGGCATATGAATTTCATAGACAGCGTGACTGCTTTCTCCCTCTGTGTGGCTATCAGTAATTAGTGAATTCAATAACAAATTCATTCTAAGAGAAACAATACAATATGGGAGGGGGGGAAGAAATGCATTAGAAACATAAACTTTTCAGGTTTGATGTTAAAACAGTCTGCTTTGAGACTAGTTCTTGAAATTTACTAGTAGTTGCTCTCACCAGTTGAAAGTCACTGGCCATTCCTGAAGTAGTATTTGTAATTGGACAATGTGAAAGGTCAAGTCCATCAGAGTCTCTCATAGAAGGTGACCCTGACTGGGCTCTCTCAGGCAGCTTTCATCGCCTGTCTTTGCCTCACGTCTAGTGGTTGGCAGACTGTGGGCTGGGGTGCAGGACAACTGGGCGACATGTCTGTCTCTCATTATCTAACTGGCGAGCCTGGCTTATCAATGCAAGGGTCACAAGGGTCAAATAGTGAGAGAGAGGGCACTTACAAAGCTCCTTGAACCCAAGCTTGGAACTCAGAGCTAACATCACTTCTGATATATTCGACCAGCCAATGGAAGTCACCGGGCCAGTCCAGATTCAAGGAGTGGAAAAACAGACACCACTTTTTTTCGTTGTTAAATTTAATGGGGTGTCATTGATCAGTAAAATTTATGTAGGTTCCAGGTGCACGATTCTACATTACATCCTCCATGCGTTACATTATGTGTTCATCGCCCGGTGTCAGTTCTCTTTCTATCACCACGTATCTGTGTCCCTGTCCCTTCTCTCCCCGTACCCCACCCCCGCTCCCCTCAGATAACTGCTAATTTATTGACAGTGTCCATGAGTTTTCTTTGTTGTTTTCAATTTTATGTTTCACATATGAGTGAAGTCATGTCATTCTTGGTTTTTTTCTGTCTTATTTCACTTAGCATGATGATCTGCCTAATTTTTAATTGAGTTTTTGGGTTTTATTCCATTTTGATTGTTCCTTTATTTTGCTCTTTAGATTCCATATGTAAATGAGATCATATGGTATTTGTCTTTCTCAGTCTAATTTCACTTAGCATGATATTTTCTAGTTCCATCCATGTTATTGCAAAAGGTAAGATTTTATTCTCCTTTATGGCAGAGTAATACTCCATTGTGTAAATGTTCCAGAGCTGCTTTATCCAATCATTTACTGATGGACATTTAGACCTTTTCCATATCTTGGCTATTGTGAATGATACTGCAGTGAACACAGGGGTGCATATATTTTTTTCAAATTAGTGTTTTAGCTTTCTTTGGATAAATACCCAGGAGTGGAATTGCTGGATCATAAGGTAGTTCCATTTTTAATTTTTGAGGACCCTCCGTACTATTTTCCATAGTGGTTGGATGAATCTGCAGTCCCACCAGCAGTGTAAAAGGGTTCCCTTTTCTCCACATCGTCACCAACATTTGTTGGTTGCTTTATTGATGAGAGCCGTTGCGACAGGAGTGAGGTGGTATCTCATTGTGGTTTGGATTTGCATTTCTGTGATGATTAGTGATGCTGAACATCTTTTCATGTGTCTATTGGCCATCTGCATGTCCTCTTTGAAGAAATGTGTATTCAGGTCTTCAGTCCATTGTTTAATCAGGTTGTTTGGTTTTTTTAGTGTTGAGTTATATGAGTTTCTTATAGATTTTAGATATTAGCCCTTTGTGAGTTGCCTCACTAGTGAATATTTTCTCCCATTCTGTGGGATGTCTTTTTGTTTTGTTGATGGTTTCTTTTGCTGTAAAAAAAATTTTTTAGTCTGATATAATCCCATTTGTTTATTTTTTCCTGTTTCCCTTGCCTGAGGAGATGTATCACTGAAAGTATTGCTAAGGGTAGTGTCTGAGAGGTTACTTCCTATATTTTCTTCTAGGAGTTTTATCGTTTCATGTGTTATATTTAGGTCTTTAATCCATTTTGGGTTTATTTTTGTATATGGTGTAAGAAAGTGGTCCAATTTTCATTTCTCTGCATGTATCTTTCCAGTTTTCTCAGCACCGTGTGTCGAGAAGACTCAGACACCACTTCTTGATGAGATAATTGCAAGGTGTGAACACAGTTGTGGTAATTTTTGTAACCCACCATACCTCCTGTTCCCCACCCAACTCCAACCCCCCACCCACACATGCATTCCATTCTGTCACCAAATCGAAGGTGGTGGATGGCAGCCCCCTAACGTCTCTGCATTCTCAGTCACTGCCTTAGTTCTGGCCCTCATGGTCTTTAGTCCGAATTGCACCAGTTTCCCCACTTGCCTGTCACCTCACATCTGACTCTCTGTTCTCCATACTGTAACCAAGGTGATCTTTCTGAAATGAAAAAACTGGCCATGTCACATCTCCACTCAAAACCTTTTAAGTCCCCCATTGTCAACAGCAGTAATACCCAGCTCAGATTGCACATTTCATCACCTAAAAAACTTTTCATAAAAAGCCAATATCTGGCCCCACAGCCAGACATTCAGACTCTCTTACTCAGGTGAGATTTGGTTATTAGCATCTCTTTCAAAGCTCCATAGGTAGCCAGGGTATAGATTTAAATTCTTTGCCATGACACATGGGGCCCTTCAAAACCATACCCCGCCTGCCTCCTGAGCATTTCTCAGATCCATCACTATCCTTGCCTCAAGGCTCATCACCCTAGCCACACTGACCTGATTGCTCATTCTCTCCCAAGTGTCTTCTTTCAAGCTCCTCCGTCTAGAATGCTCTTCTCTGTGCCTACCTGGTGAACACCACTCATCTTGGTTCCCCTTGAATTCTTTGACCCTGATTGAATTCTCTATTTTAGCATCTGTCGCTTTGTGCTTATATCTTGTCTCCCCAAATCCTTCTCCAATAGAATGAGTTTTCTACAGATCAGAAAATGTAATGGATCCCTGAATCTCATATGGTGAATAGGGAGGCATGGATGAAAGAAAAAAGAGGTGCGCAGTCAGGCCCTTGCCCCAGGAACACGGCTCAGCCAAGACTTAGAAGAGACCATTGCTCCTCCTTAATCAACCCCTCAGGGTTTTTAATGTTGTATACAGGCCATTCATTCATTCTTGTGATTTTTACCTGGACAAATAACATAGATTGGGAATATGATTTGTGCTTTGTCACATGTGAATCTCTCACCACTTCCACTTTCAGAGGACATGGGGATAGACAGAGGTCCTTTTTCAAGGGCAGAGATGGGGCTTCTTGGTGACTGAGAGGTTTCCTATCAAGTGTACACACTATACTTTGGTGCTGTTTCTTGGACTCATGAACTTAAAAGAGCCTTTGCATATTCATCAGTCAGAGCCACCAGACTGCTTGATTAAAGAAGTTTCCTGTTTTTTACCATATTTTATTTTCCTAGCTGAATAAATGTGGAGTAATTTCCCATGCCTTCCTTGGTTTTAGAAGTCATTGTTGGTGAGGATGGAATCTGAACCACAAACTTTTCTGGAGAAATGGGTTCGGCCTTAATGGCTGACATCAGGGCACAGTGTGTAAATGAGTGTCAATGACCTAAAGAGATTGAGTGTCACCATCCAAACACATTTATTAAATAGTTAACCATGTGAGGTCTGAAAAGGTCAAATATGGAGAGCTCAAAAGCATGACCTTTAGAGCTATACTTCCTGGGTTCATGTCCACACTCTTCCATGTCTTATTTGTATGTGTCTACAGCTGACCTAATTTCTCTGTTTCCTAATACCGCCAGTTCCTAATCTGTAAAGTAGAGAAATGCAGGAAGAGTTGATCTTTCCCACATTCGTGCTGACCTGTAGCTTGGAACACATATATCTATACTGTAGTTGCATGATCACGTATTGTGTCTGTCTTACTGGATTGGGAACCCCCCCCCCAAAGTCAACTTACCATTCTTCTTTAGATAGGATCGGTCTATGACTCATCTTTGTTTCCCTGACGCCTGACAATACTAGGCACTCAACAAATCTTGAATAAATGATCAACTGTAATTCATTTATCTGTCTACTTGCCTCTGATGAAAATACAAATAACTCTAACGTGGATTCTAATCAAGAACATGTATATGACTGAATGCATTTTCAACAAGATCAAAAAAATAAAAATGTAGGCAGAAGGAATTGTAGAATGGTGGGTCATGGGAGTAGCAAGGAATAGGCAAGGGTGTGAGGTAGGGAAAATTATCCATCTTTTCAATGACTAAAGAGTTTTCTAGAAGAAAGAGGAGCAAGTAGGATTTCTGTAAGAGTTAGATGATAAGTTTCTTGAGAAAACTGTCTCTAAGATCTGCAGTTTTTTGTGAGAGCCTCGAGTAACAAAGATTGTGCCTTCAGGTGTTGACTAACTCAATGAATACAATAATGCTGATTACCAGACTATTTTAATTTGAAAGTCAGAGCTCAGCTGTTCTACCTAGGAGTCGATTTGTTGTTCTGTATTATCAAAAATGTCTGTATCTCTTTAAGCCTCTGACATACTTGATTAACAATTCCATTCCTTTTTTATAACCTAAAACAGTTATTAAAGATGTCTTTGTGGCAATTATCTGTGCCCTAAAAAAAATTTAGAGCACCTTTTGCATATTCATCAGCCAAAACCACCAAGACTCTGCTTGATTAAAGAAATTTCCTGTTTTCTACCATTTTGTTTTTCTAGCTGTATAAATGTGGAATGACAAAAATTCCCATGGCCCCACAAATATATTTCTGAGATCCTTTTTTGATCATCACATTTATTTTGAGGCTATCTGATCATGAGTGTTCTCCTATGAATCTCTCACATTTCCATCACATTTTGCAACTGGACTGTGATCTGGGCTAAGAGTCAGCATCGTAGTCTTGAGAGAGAAGAATGGAGAAGGTGCAGATTGTGAAACATCATCTAGCAGTGTGAAGACACTGACCCAGCGTAGGGATTGGTGATCTTTGAGAGGTTGCATCACAAGTCTTGACTGTTCATTCCCTTTGGTGATGGAAGCATGGGCAAGAGATGCCTCTGTGCCAAGGGAACAGATTAAGCTTTTTGGTGATAATGTGATAGACTATACCTTGCAGGAGCAAGCCTTAGGCTCTCAGGCAGGGAGTGAATAGATAGATGGAGGATAGAGAATGGAAAGGCAGGACGTATTCTTCTTCTCTCATTCAGTAGTGCAATCCTCCTTGCCTTAAACTCTAGCCACCATATCCGGAGCTTGGCCCACTCATTTAGTCAACAAATTGTCATGAGTCACAAGATCAGTCAAGATCCAGTCAGAAAACTGAAACCACAGCAATCATTTGTACAGAAAAATTTAGTGTAAAGTAGTATTAACTAGTAAATGATACCTATGAAAAGGCAAAGCGGTGAAATGTAAATGCAAGAGCAGGGTATCTACTAGCCCTAGAGATGAGTGAGATACAGGAGGACGAGACTAAGGATTGGAAGAACCCCTCCCCATCCCCCGACCCCAGCCTGAGATACATGCCCCCTTGGGGTCATGGCCCACTGAGTGGTGCCAGCAGGCTAGAGCAGGTCTGTAGAAAGCTACTTGCTGTGATATCAGAAAAACGTGCCAGAGTAAGTGCACTGGGACTCTCACAGACCACCAAAGCCATGCTATAGGCAGGAAGAAAGTATTCTAGAACCAGAAAAAAGAAGCTCCTTCCTCTGCTGTGTCTTTTATTGTTCCTCTAAAGCTCTCTCTGACCAAAGGCAAACATTGACCAGTTATCTATGAGAGGAGAAATGTTGATGGGGTCCAGCTGGAGTGTCACAAAGCTGGTGAATTTGAAGTTGAGGGGCAATATATTAATAGCTGACACAACACCTTTGCTAGCTCCAGAGATATGACAATTAACAAGAGAAATTCAGGTCCTTGTTCTCACTAACCCCAACGTGAGAAGAGGAATAGAAGTGCAAAGGCCATGGCAAGGGGCAGGTGTTAAGGGATAACATAAACGCTCTACCCAGCAGAAAAGAGGAGAGAGAAAGGATTTGCCGGTTAGTATACACTTACTAGCGCCGAGTACTTTTAAGTGCCAAATACAGTAGACACTCCATTTTTTTAAATAATACTTTTTATTTTTCAATTGCACTTGACATACAATATTATATTAGTTCCAGGTGTACAACACAGTGATTAGATATTTATATAACTTATGAAGTGATCACCGGTAAGTCTAGTATCCATCTGACACTGTACGTAATTATTACAACATTATTGACTATGCTCCTTGTGCTGTGCTTTATATCCCTGGGACTGTGTTTATAACTGACAATTTATACTCCTTAATCCCTTCCCCTTTTCCACCCATCCCCCCAACCTCCCTCCCGTCTGTCAACCATCAGGTTGTTCTCTGTATCTATGAGTCTGTTTCTGTTTGAATGGTTCATTTATATTGTTCTTAGATTCCACGTATAAGTGAAATTATATTGTGTTTGTCTTTCTCTGTCTGACTTATTTCACTTAGTGTAATGTCCTCTAGCTCCATCCACGTTTCCCCAAATGGCAAGATTTCATTCATTTTGGGGGCTGAGTAATATTCCACTGTATGTATGTACTACATCTTCTTTATTCAGCTGTCTATCAGTGGACATTTGGGTTGTTTCCATATCTTGACTATTGTTAATAATGTTGCAATGAACATGGGGTGAATATGTGTTTTTGAATTACTGATTTGGTTTTCTTTAGATAAATACCCTGAAGTAGAATTGCTGGGTCATAAGGTAGTTCTATTTTTAATTTCTTGAGGAAGGTCGATACTGCTTTTCACAGTGGTTGCATGAATTCACCGTGCACCCAGGTAGCTGTCCTCATCACACAGGCCGGGGTTTGCACGTCCCTGCTCCTCCCCTGTTCAAGAGGAGATGCTAAGGTACTGTCCTGTCTCTGCTTGCCGGTGCCCCTGGGGCAAGGGCAGGTGCAGTGGGGAGACAGCCACCTTGTAACTTGTACATTTCAAAGTACAAGGAGTCACATGGGAACCTACTAGAGAAGGCTGTGTTAACTGAAGGGTACGTTGGGTGGTCCCCTCTGGGGACTAAAAGAACATGCTGACAAGTAGTCATTCTTTAGGCCCCATCTTTCCTAATCTCCCTTATGGGTAGGAGGAACCATGTGGTAAGTGCCAGCCAATCAAATGTAAGCAGAAATGATGACTGCCATCTACAGCTCAAGTCTGTGTCATTCTCCTCACTCTCCTTGCTTATCCACTGGTTGTACAATGACCATGACCAGGCCTTAGTGTGTCGTGGAGCCACTGATGAATGGAACCTGGCTGCTAAAGCACCACATGATGGAAAGCCACCTAGAAATGAGAAAAGACTTCAAGTTCGAGCCATTCTGCATCCTGAGTCTGTTTGTTGCCGTGCCCAGTGTTAACCCTGACAGAACTAGTACCTCTAAAATTGACCCCATCTCTGGGACTCCTAGCCATAAGGTCTGTGGATCCCCTCAATATCACAGGAGTCAAAATTCTCTGAAAGTAGTGCAGCCTGCGAACTTACAAATATACTCACCTGCTCAACAGACCCTGACTGACTACCATATGCTGGGTACTCTGTGAATTACACACTACGCTCTGGGGATACAGCAGTGAGTGGAAACTGGACCTCCAGACAAAGAGCCCAGAGGTAGTCATCAGGTCACCCACAGCTCAAAAGAACAACTTCATAGAACCTCTGCAGATTTAGTCCAAATTTATTCATCACACATATGGAACAACCTAGGCAAATGCTCACCCATGATGTCCCCAGTATGTCCTATATGTGTCAGTCTCTAAGCCTTGCTTGTCCAGCTGTGTAAATATTCCAAATGTGTACTGACTCCCATGTACCCAGTGCTGTTCTAAAACCTGAGGGCTACGCAATAAGCAAAAGCAGCAAGAGTCCCTGTCCTCAGGAAACCTATGTTCTGTGAAGGGAGATTGACAAAAAAGTAGAGCCTATCAGATGGTCAGAGTTGTCGGGGAAAAGGTTGAGGGGCATGGAGCGTAATTTTAAATAGAATGGGCAGAGAAGACATCACTGAGAAGGTGGCATTTGAGCAAAGGTTTGAGAAAGGTGAGGGTGAGCTCCTTTGGGAAGGCCCGCCCCTTCCTTGTCCAAAGGGCCCTTCTCAGGTGCTAACTCATCCTACGCTGTCATCACCTCCCACAGCTAGACGTGGTCATTCTCTTTCTGTAGGAACTTCGAAGAACTTTGCTGTTCTCTTGTACAATCTGTTCTCAGAGTCAGGCTTTCTTACTCAAATACATGTTTTCATTCACTCATGAGGTTTGGGGGACAACAAACCAATTTGATTCGGATGACCTAAGGTTAATAAATTGTGGTTCTCTGGGCCTTAAGCCCACGCAACCTCCATCACCACCCGACGTCGTTTGATGTCGACAGTTGATGTTTTCTTAACATCCTTTTTCTCTTTCCAACCAAATTGCTGGTCACACACCCCTTCCACATAGAAATTCTACCTTTCATGTCTCATGTACAAAGGATACAGTTTTTTAAAAGATGTATAGTATGTTTTTTAATCTGAAAGACAAAAATTGATGATACCCACAGGCTTAACTTGAGTCAAGGGGACTGGATGGTAAAGTAAAACCAAACAGTTACCAATTTAGGTTCCATCTGATCTGGGGTTAGCCGAGAGGCTCTTGGGGTAACTTAATGCCTAGGGAGTGAAGCATCCTGGTTATTCTCAAAATGGTGATGGAAGGAAAGATCTGATTTGTCTGGGAATTATTTTCAGATTATTTCAGTGAATGTGCACGACCTCAACCCAGCTTATCTTAAAGGAAAACTTAAGATCCTTTAGTTTTCCTGTAGATTCTTCAAAGAATCTACAACTGTTTGTCTTTGATGTTGTTTAACAACAACGTACAGACATGCTTTAGGGACTGTCAGTTTTATTTACTATCCACTTTACATGTATAGACCCTCTGTTCCTTTTAGCCACATTCTTCTCTTCTCTTGGAAAAACCATAATCCTGAAAAAAGTATAATAAAGTGCAGGACAAACTCTTTCAAGAATAAATGTGTCTGTAATTTAATAAGGACTTAAATTAACTTCTAAATGTTTCTCCTCGTAGAATAGTATGAAAAGAATCACTGAAATTAAAATAATTTGGGACAAATCCTGCCTCCATCTCTACTTGGGAGGTACAGAGTATATGGATATAATTGCAAGTTCAAAGTGACCCTCTGTTCTTGGTTTGGAAATATTTCAAGAACTTAATTCTTGTACAGTCCAGAAGGATAATTCATAGAATTGGGATGATCCTTGGCACTAACAACATGTTGTTTTAGAATATAATAGACAAAACCCAGATCAAACCACAAACACACACACAGAGAGAGAGGCGGGGAGGGGAGAGGGAGAGGAAGAGGAAGGGAGGAAGGAAAGGAAGAATGAAAGAAACTTACTCTTTACAGGACGGCCACCCAAAGGTCAGTTTTGTGTCACACTTAATTTCTTGCTGTGAGAACATTGGCTTTTTAGTTAAGTAAGATATAGAAAGCACAGGATTATAAACTCTTACATAATGCTTTGCTATCAAGGGGTTCCAAATGCTTTATAAAATGTTAGTTGATTAATTCTTACAGCTCCCAAGCAGGTACAGACAGGACCCGTGGTGCGATGCCGTACTTCATCTCATTTCCTACTTGGAACGTGAAGTGCAAATGCGCTCTGATTTGCTGACATTCAGCTGAGGTGCTGACTTGACCTCATTTCACCTCTCTCCATTTGGACAGTTGTGGTCCAATTTTGCTCATATTCCTGTTTCTCCAAGATCTGGCAGTGAACTGTCACAGTTCATGCCTTCATGTTGAACTTGATGAGATGAGGGAGAGAAGCCTTTTTGTTAGATAGCAGCTTTTGTTTCTTAAAATTTTAAGGGATGTAAATCGTTAGGGTATTGGGTCTCAGTACACCAGAGTTACTCTGCTAATGAGTAATCCCTTCTTGTCTTGACATATGTAGGGTTCAAATGGACTCATAAAAAGTTGCATCTGTTTATTTTTGAATATATGACCATATATTGATAATGTTCAAAATTCAAAATGTTTAGCAGATACACAGTAAAAAAAAAAATCTCCCTCCCACTCCTCTTCTCTTGTCACCTAATCCTGTCCACAGAGGCAACCGCTATTACCAATTTCTTACAGAGATATTGGATACAAATCCCAGAGGGGAGGAGGAGAGGGAATACATGGAGATGAATATAAATCTACGCAGGCATACCTCCTTTTATTGAGCTTCACCTTGTTTTGCTTCAAATGGAAGTTAGGACTCTCCACCAGCAAAATGATTTTGACTAGCTGGAGGCTCGAATGATGGTTAGCGTTTTTCAGCAATGAATTATTTTTTTAATTAAGGTATATACAGTGTTTTTATTTTTTTAGGCATAATGCTATTTATTACACACTAATAGACTGCAGGATAGTGGGCACATAACTTTTATATACTCTGGGAAACCAAAAAATTCATGTGACTCACTTTGTTGCAATGTTTACTTTATTGCAGTAGTCTAGAATCGAACCCAGAATATCAGTAAGGTATGCCTGTATATAGATTTATATTTCTCTTCTGCCATTCCTCATAAATTATAACAAAGCAATACACACTGTTTTACTGCTGTTTTCTTCACTTATTTTCTCTTGGCACTCAATCACTGCATAACAAATCACAATAAGCTCCTCTATTTTTCATAGCTGCATAATCTTCCATTGCAATACACCAGCACCTCTTCAACCACTCTTCTACCGATACTAAGATTGCTTCCAATCTTGTGCTGTTAGAAATGTTGTTGCTGTGAAGAACCTGTTAAGAAATTCACCTCACATGCGTGCAAGTAGGATAAGTTCTCAGAAATGGAATTCCCAGGTCAAAAAGGACATTCTACTTTCGTTTGTAACTATTTTTCCAATAGTACTTTATAGAGATTTTATTGATTCACAGTCCCACAGAAATGCCTGAGAATCTCTATTTCTGTGCACCCTTGCAACATGGCGTACAATCAAACTAACTCCAAGAGACATTATAGACTAAACAATGTTAGCCAATGTTCAAAGAAGATATTTAATGTCCCAGGGTATAGCTTACGATTTCACAGGCTCACAAGTTTAAAATTACTTGCACGTATCTTCCAAAAAACAAGTTTTAAAATTTAACCTTGACATGAAATTATTTAAAAGTACATATCTTGCCCCAATTACTATGACTGTAGTTTTTCCAAAAACAATTCTGTGTGTCTGATTTCTAAACCTCAGCCAGCTAACAAGTTGTTTTAGGAAATAATTGATATGAAACATTTTCAGTTTTATCAAAAAATCTGAACAATATATTGGAGCTTCTTATACTGTGATTTGGTCACTTTCAGGAAAATTTTGAAATACGTATCTAGTGAAAAGTAAAATACATCATTCTATATTTGCTATTTAAAGTGAAGGAGGCATTTCAAAAATATGTGTGGGTTGGTGTTGGTGATGTTACCAGTTCAACTATGGAGAGGTTCCGCCAAACGAGAAATTAGTATTTTTAGGTGTTTAAATGTATGTTTTATGTGCCAACATAATAGTCGCCTATGCATTATTTATGAACATTTGCAAAGGTGTAATCAAGACATCTGCTATTCCAAACCAGGACCCGTACTCAGCTATGAATTACATCACAGATGTCTTGTAGTAGTTCTTTCCATTTGCAACAATGACGAGAAATTTCAAGATTTTATTATGTGCCTGTATATACTCGTACACCCCAAGGCCTTGCTGTCCCCCATAGAGAGGACAGAGTTCTAAACTAGTAGACCATGCTCAGTATATCAAACTGCTTGATTAACACTGCCATAGCAGCAAACGGTTAGTAATCAATCACGGCCTTTGTTCTTACACACTGAGGTTCTTTGAAGAAGCATTCTTTTTGGTTGCATTCAACTGGAACAAGTAAAGCGTGTCTAAATTGGTATCACTAGGTGTTCAGATGGCAGAAAAGTTGCCTCTCACGTATACCCTTATAATACAGGGCGCCATTTGATAGGTGGGTAACACAACGTAAGGTTGACGAGCTTGAATAATGTCTGTAGACCCTGGGGTGCAGGTGCTGTCTGCGGTTGTCTGCAACCTGGCTCTGGGGTAATTATTGCAGGTGTAAAGTAGGCTAGAGGCTGAGAGCCCAGGCAGGGCGGTGGTTGGTGGTGCAGACTCTGGATTGGTTTGCATTTGAAAACACACCCCCAGGGGGAAGACTCCTCCCAGTGAGCTGGGAGGGACAAAGGAGGCAGGAGGCCAAAGCAAGGTGACTTGGGCATAGTATTAATTGTCCAGAACACGATGTATCCAGCACATGCATGCAGGGCAGATGGTAAAGCATCAAGTTTAGAGATACGTGGTAAAAGAACCAAGTGCATCCAGCATGGCTAATGCAATAATGCACTCGCTTCTACGCGCTCTTCTTGGCTGTTTGACCACTGTGGCCCTTAGCAGTTCTCTCAGTATTTTTGCATGTAATTATGTATGTACATGGATCTGTAATTATGTGCATATGCGTAAAAGAAATTACACTTCTACATATAATGAATCCTTAGTCAAAGCCAAGTTGCATAGTGTACAATGATGTTAAACCACCACAAGGTAATGTGTACTACATTAATAATAATAATAATTCAGGTAAAAATTTGCTTCAAGGTGATCTTTCCCAGATCCATAAATTGCACAAATCTGATTTAATAATATTATATAATTCTTTACAATGACCCTAGTACTTTTAAAATTAACATTTAAAAGAGGAATTGTTGTGATAATATCATATTTTCTACTTTGGTTTTTTCTTTATGGGCAATATAGGTTATCCATACATGTGACATGTTAAACACGGGAAGGGCTTGTAAAGAGTAGTCTGCAGCCTCTCGAGTGCTTCAGGTAGAGAAAAATGTATTTATTTAGAAACAGAAAATATTTTTTAAAAGTAAGTTCAGTGTATGATGTTTTAATGTATTATTGAATTTAGTTTGCTAATAGAGAATTTTTTGCATCAGGGATATTGACCTATAATTTTCTTTTCTTATAATGTCTTTGTCTGTTTTTGGTAATACTGGCTTCGTACAATGAGTTTGGAAGTGTCCCCCCTCTTCTGATATTTGGAAGAGTTTAAGAGTTTATTATTACTATTAGTTCGTCTTTAAATGTTTGGTAGAATTCACCAGGGAAGCCACCTGGTCCTATAGTTGTATTTGTTGGGAGGTTTTGATTATTGATTTAATGTCCTTACTAGTAACTGATCTACACAGATTTTCTGTTTCTTCATGATTCAGTCTTGGTAGATTGTATATTTGTAGTAATTTGTCTCTTTCTTCAAAAATTTCTTCCAGTTTTTTGGCTTGTGATTGTTCTAAGTACTCTCTTACAATCCTTCGTATTTCTGCGGTATCGTTTGTAACATCTCCTCTTTCATGACTTTATTTATTTCTGTCCTCTCTCTTTTTTCTTGGTGAGTCTAGATAAAGGTTTGTCAATTTTATTTATTGTTTCAGAAAAACAGCCTTTAGGGTCATTGATCTTTTCTATTGTCTTTTTAGTCTTTATTTCATTTATTTCTGCTCTGATCTTTATTATTTCCTTTCTCCTGCTAACTTTGGGCTTAGTTTTTCTAGTTCCTTGAGGTGTATGTAAATTTAGGTTGTTTATTTGGGATCTTAATGTAGGTGTTTACCACTATGAACTTCCCCCTAAGCTCAGAGAGTAACCTTAAGTTCTCATCACACACACACAAAATTTCTTGTAACCATCAGGTTGTGGCACTAATATAATGTCAATTATATCTTAATTTTTTTGAAAAAACTAGTTGCTCTATTAAGTGCAAAATTCAATAATCTCAAGTATCAAGACATGAAAGTTTTTGTGTACTTTTGATGCTGTAACAGGGAGATAAATTCCATCTAAGTTTTAGTTTGCATTTGGTCCCCAAACCAAGTTCAACACAATGTATCATTTAAAAATGTATGTCAACAATTTATTTTGCCCTTACATTCAGCATTTGTTACTTGCTATATTGAAAGGTCAGTGTTTTGTTTTTCCATATTACAAAAGACTGAATTTTAAAATTAATTTTATAATATATAAACTTTAATATTCTGATCTAGAATAAAACTAGCTAATGTGAACCAACATTCCCACTCAAAACGACTAAATCTGCATTGAAAACAAACATTTCCTTAAAAACATCAAAAAGCAAACAAGATAGTGAGGAATTGCTGTGTAAAAGTCAGGGAGAAGATAGGAATCCAGGGAGCTAAACCCAGAGTTTGTAGCTACTTTTGCTCTGGAGCCATTTGCTGACCCAGACGTGACCGCTGAACCTAAGTGGCCGTTTGACAGCCTCACGGAGCTTGCCCAGGGTAAAGCAAAGCAGGTTAGAATGCAAAAAGACTGCATCCTAGAAATAAGGATGAACCAGGAATAAATAGGCTTGCCTTGACACATCTGAATGGTCCAGAAAGTCTCACATCCTGAGTTTCAATTAAGGTCATCCCAGATAACTAGTTTCCCTAGGAAATCAACAAAGGCTTCTCTGAAAGATAAAACCATCTTAAACCTCAAATTATTTCTATAAATAACTTTAAAAGTATTATGTCCACACACAATCAAAGAAAGACAAAATGTTGAGAGAGTAAAGTAGCATGAATACAACCCAGAACAAAGGAACAAAAACAGATCTACATGATTCCAGATAGTGCTACAGCATTTAAGCTTCCTGTGCTCATAGAGATAAAAACCTGGGCTTTAAAAATGACAGCAAGAAACTATATAAAGTGATGCTGAGAACTGAAAACATAGAACTGAAAAATACAACAGCCAGAATTAAGAACTCAGGAGGTAGGTTTAACAGCTGACTACACAGTAAAGAGAAAATTAATAAAATGAAGAACAGAAGAAAATGCCCAGAGAGAAACATGAAAAAAATCAAAAGATGCAAGTGTAAAATACAGGATAAGAAACATAAAGGATACAATAAAAACACCTAACACAATTAACTGGACTCCCAGAAAGGAATGAAAAAAAGAGGGAAAAGCAGTATCTGTAGAGGCAATACACAGTCTCTATTTATGCTCCCCTACAGTAAGTTATTCAATTCAAAGGCAAAAATAAAAATCAACCATGTACCACCTTAACCAAATGATTATGGCTAGCATCACCAGCAGTGGGGTAAGTCAACATCACGTGTTTCCTGAAATAATGCACTGAGAACACAATATCACTTCTGTAATTTTCCTGCCCAAAAATGCTTAATCTGAATCTCATCATGAAAACATATCAGACAAACCCAGATTCTTCAAAATAATCCACCTGTACTCTTCCAAAATGTCCAGATCATGAGATAAGGAAAGACTAAAAGAACTCTTCCCAATGAAAGGAGACCAAGGAGAGATGTCAACTAAATGTGACCCTGATTGGATTCTGGATCAGAAAAAGAATATTAATGGGAGAATATGCAAATGTGAATAAGGATTATTGATTAGAGAATACTACAATAGATTCTCAGTTAACCAGAACTCAAGCAACTGGCCCAAAAAAATCCTCCATATTTTTGCAAGTTGATTGAGAGTTTTTGCCAGTTGCTTGCGAGTGCCAGGTACGTGTATCAGCATCTATCAATCCCCACGGGTGCCAGTTAAATGAGAGTCTACTCTATTTTCTAATATTTTCTCTGATTTTTCAAAAAATGGTTATGGTTGTATAAGAAAATATTCTAGACTTTGGGAGATACAATTGAAAGTGTTTTAAGGTTATTGGGTATCGTGTCTGCAACTTAAAATTCCAAAGTAGTGTGGAAAGGAAGAAATTCACACCCAAATATAGTGAAAACTGAAGACAAACCAAAGTTTTTAAAGCAGGAAGGGACCAATGGGAATGGAATGGGGGAAGTAATCTACTTTCATTCAATGGGGCAAACACATTAATAGCTAATATCTTAATAGAAGCAATGGAAGCCAGAAGTCAATGGGTTGATAGCTTTAACTGGCAAATAGTAAGAACAATTACAACAATAAGTGTTGTAAATGACAGAACTAAAACAATATCTTACAAAAATGAGGTTTGTTGGGGAGAGTTCGTTCACTAAAGGAAATGTGAAAGGCAAGGTGTAATTTCCAAACTAACAAAGAAAAAAATCACAGAAATGACAAGAATATTGAGCAAAAGTATGAAAGAACAAGTGAGATAATTAGAAAGAACTTGTTAGGTAATAAAAACTCCAAACTTAAAGAAGTGATTGCTATAAAAATCAGGAGAACAGCCTTCTTTAGGGGTGCCATCGTGGTTTTGTTTCCTAACTTAGGTGCGGTTATATAGATTTTCAGTTCTCAATAATTCTTTAAGCTCTACACTGGTTTTGGTGTTTCATGATGCTGCAGAAATATCTTTAAAACTTGGCCACACTGTAGTATTGATAAGCCTTTCCTTATCAATACTACTTAAAAATGACAAAACAGCCCCTCCAACTTCTGAAAGACCTCCCAAGGTAGGTTTAAGGTTCAGACAAAGTTTAGAAAAGTTCTCACCATCCCCCATGAAAGGTTCTACCCTGCCCCTCCAGACAGCTGCCCCGCAGCCCATGCTTTGATTTTAAATGTCTATCAATACCCCCCTGCTCCCTGCCACAGCCAATGAGCCTGTGTCTCCCTTCAGCGAGGCGTACTGTCCATTAGCAAGTGCCCACTTTCATTAGCACACATCCTTCTGAAGTAGGCTGCCTACAAAAGATAGTAAAAGACAAAGATGGTCATTACATCATGATAAAAGGCACAATACAACAACAAGAAGACTTGACACTAATCAACATATATGCTCCCAACCAGGATGCACCAAAATATACAAAGAAACTACTAACAGACTTGAAAGGAGAAACTGATGAACACACAATCATAGTGGGGGACTTAAACACCCCGCTAAC
>PVJL010015614.1:0-23663 GCA_004026885.1 Lyroderma lyra | reverse complement strand
CGGCTCAGAGGCCAAGCCCCCAAGGTCCGGTCAGCAAAGGCAGGTGGTGCCTCGGGGAAGCGCCCTGCCTGGCCTGACAAGCCTCAGCCACCAGCCATACCTGAAATACTCCCCTCCTAACCTGAAGATATAGAACCCCCACCCTATGTTCCACCAAGAGGGACAGACAGACAGCAACTATCGCCCATCTCTACCACACATCCTGAGGCACCAAGTGTGCCCCCATCTGCTCCATCTGCCCCACAGGAGCCTAACTTAGGCAACTCCCCTCTTCCTTCAAGGCCGTGATCATGAGCAGCCCAAGTTATTTAAATGCCCCTAAGAGAAGTGAGAGAACCAGAAATGACAAATACTGAGGGACAGGTGATCGAGCAACAGGTCTTAGTGTACTGGCCCTTTACCACCATAGACTTTCTCAACTGGAAGCATCATACTGCCTCCTATACAGAAAAGCCCCAAGCACTCACTGACTTAATGCAGTCCATATTCCAGACTGCCACCAGCTCCTCCTCACTCTGTTCAATACAGAGAAGAGGCACCAAATAAGCCAGGCTGCCACCAAGTGGCCAGGGGAAAATGCCTCAGAAGACACATTAGATCTCAGAGAATTTGCCCCAAACTCCCTACCCAAGGAGGGCCCACAATAGGACGCAAATGCTAGAGATGATATAAGAAAGCTAAGGGATATTGGGAAGCTCTTCTCCAAGGGCTGCAACAGCGAGGTCAGAAGGCCACTAACATGAGCAAGACAGCAGGGGTCATGCAAAGGTCAGATGAAAGTCCCGGGGACTTGTACGGAAGGCGATGGGAGTCATATCGTATTTGCACTCCCTTTCATCCAGAGAGTCAGGAAAATCAGAGGATGGTGAATTCGGCCTTTATGAGCCAGAGCGCAGGGGATATCAGGTGCAAGCTCCAGAAACTGGAAGGCTTTGCAGGAATGAACGCTTCCCAGCTCCTGGAAGTGGCAATTACAGTTTTCATAAATTGGGAGGAGGAAGGAAAGAGGGAGGAGGATTGGAAGATGAGAAGGAAAGCAGACCTCATAGCTGCTACTTTGAATCAGAATAGAAGAAGGGGGCCCCTGCCATTTAGGAATGGAGGAAAGGAAGCTGAAGGTCAGAGGGGTCAACAGAAAAAGCCCCCTTTAAGGCACCACCACTGCGCCATCTGCTGGGAATCAGGGCACAAAAAGTGAGTGTCCTGGGCAAGGAAAGGGTCCAGCGCCCAAGGTAAAGGCAGCCCTGTTCAATGCGGCTGGGGGTTTCCTATTTGATGACTGAAGTCAACCAGACTCAGAGGCCCCTGATGAGTCCATGGTCCAAATAAAGATAGGGGGGCAAGAACTAGATGTTTTAGTTGATACCAGAGCAGAGCATTCCATGGTTACCAGCCATGTGGCACCCCTCTCCTCCCCAAAGACTAACCTAATCAGGAAAACTGGAGCTCTAAGCCAAAAGACGTTAAATCCAGAACTGACCAGAGATGGCCCAAAATTTGGGCTGAAGACAATCGACCCAGGCTGACAATCAATCAAAAACTGGTGTGAACTGAATTGAGACCCAGAGCTCAGACTATCAGCCAAAGACAGTACTCAATTCCTTGAGAGGCTTTGGAAGGAATCCAGAGGCTCAAGAAGTACGGCATTATTGTCCCATGCCAATTGTCTTGGAAAACTCCCTACTTTCTGTGAAAAAGCCTGGGACAAAAGACTACCGACCAGTTCAGGACCTGAGAGTGGTGAATCCAGCAACAGTGGCCCTGCACGTAACTGTGCCTAACCCTCACACCCTCTTGAGCCTCTTCCCTGCACAAGCCTCCTGGATCACCTGCCTGGACTTAAAAGATGCATTTTTCAGTATAAGACTGGACCCCCAAAGTTGTCAACTGTTTGCCTTCCAGTGAGAAAACCCCTCCACGGGGCATAAGTACAACACACCTGGACACAACTTCCTCTAGGATTTAAGAATGTGCCAACCCTCTTTGGAGAGGCCCTCAATCAAGATCTTCATCAATTCCCAGCACAGGCCACCAGATGTGTCCTCCTTCAGTATGTGGATGACCTACTACTAGGCCACGAGACTCTCAAGGGGTGCGTGAAAGGAGCAGATACACTCCTACAATATTTGGAAGCTTGTGGGTACAAAGTCTCCAGGAAGATGGCCTAGGTGAGAAGCAGATGAAGTACCTGGTGTCCATCCTTCAGCAAAGGGAGAGAAAGCTGGGGGTAGAAAGAAAACAGGTTATTTGGAACATCCCAGTCCCAAAGATGAGAAGGCAGATTAGAGAGTTCCTAGGAGCAGTGAGGTTTTGCTGCATATGGATCCCAAACTTTATGGCTCTGACCAAACTCCTCCATGAGGCCACAAAGAGGGGAGAGAGGGAGCCAACATAGAATGGGGATCTGACCAGAAAAGAGTCTTCACGAAGCTAAAAGAACTGCAAACACCCCCGGCA
This sequence comes from Lyroderma lyra, assembly GCA_004026885.1. Classification (NCBI taxonomy): domain Eukaryota; kingdom Metazoa; phylum Chordata; class Mammalia; order Chiroptera; family Megadermatidae; genus Lyroderma; species Lyroderma lyra. The sequence goes on along the minus strand of PVJL010015614.1, from coordinate 21,206 downwards.
TCGGGCCTCCTTGATTTAGCCAAACCCTTTGTGCTATATTTATCAGAAAGGAAACTTTGGACTCTGGGAAAAGGGAATGAAGAATGCAATTTGTGTATGCATGTTACTAAGATAGGACAAAAGGTAACAACCATATTGCTAATTTATAGTTTTTATGAATGTAGAGGTAATCACAGGGGGATTTGCACTCACAATCAAATTCAATACTCAGTATGTGACCCAGGAAATAACCCTATATTTGCTACAACCCTACAGAACCTCCCACCTCCCTGGCATTTGAAGTAAAAGTCAACCTATCTGATAGAGGGGAGGTTGGGTTTCGATCTTTGGATAATTTAAAACCCTAGTAGGAGTAATGCTAGCCACTTTGGGGCTTGTCTCTTCCCACTAGCAGTCAGAGCTACACACTCAATGATTGAGACAATTGTTGACTAAAAAGCCACACTACATATGTTCTATGTGAAATACTATTAGCCCCTGCAGCAGCCTGTAGATGAGACCCTAATGTAAAAATCATGTGGGGTCTCAAATGCAGGAATGAGAGAGGAGGCTCTGCCTTAAAGAGTTATCTGATTCTGCTGATGGTTCTGCTGACTCATTTTCCCAAAACAACCTGCCGAGAATACCCAGCAATGCATTAGGACCACCAATCAAAAGATGAAATGATTGCTCCCTTCACCAATCAAAAGGCAACAAGGTTGCACCTTTAAGCCTGTAAGTCCTATAAAAGGACAGGATCAGAGTCAGTCAGGGACCTCGGCCATTTTAGACTTTTGTCTGCCGCAGCTGAATAAAGAATCCCTTCCTCTTCTATCTCTGGTGTTCAGGTGATTCTTTCTTTATGCTGGGCCTAGGTTCCTGCTACAACATAAGACCTGAAACAATAAATTGTATAGAAGAAAGCATAGGTACTAAACTTATGGACCTTGGGTTCAGGGAGGAATTTATGGATTTGACCTCAAAGACAAGAAAAGTAAAAGCTAAAGTAAATCAATGAGACTACACCAAAGCAAAAAGCTTCTGCATAGCGAATGAACCATCAAGCAAACAAAAAGGTGGCCAACCAAATTGGAGAAGATATTTGCAAACAACGCCTCCAATAAGGAGCTAACATCTTAAGAACTGTACAACTCAACAACAAGAGTACAAACAATCTAATCAAAAAAGGGACAGAGGACCTGAATAGATAATTCTCCCAAGAGGACATACAAATGGCCAACAGATATATTAAAAAATACTCAACTTTATTAGCAATTAGGGAAATGCAAATCAAAAGCACAGTAAGATATCACTTCACTCCTGTTAGAATTGCTATCATTAATAAGACAAGTAAGTGTTGGAGAAGCTGTGAAATAAAAGAAATCCTTATACACTTCTGGTGGAAATGTAAGTTGGTACAATCCTTATGGAAAACAGTATGGAAGTTTCTCAAAAAATCAAGAACAGAGTTACCATATGACCCTGGAATCCTTCTTCTGAGTATCTACTGAAAAACTCTGAAAACTCTTGTCTGCAAAGATATACTGGGGACGCCAAAAAGTATATACACATTTTAAGAGATGTTATCTATGTATTACTTTTTAAAGTTAAATTGAATTACAGTAGCAATGTGTAGTATGACGTTCACTCAAAAGATGGCATTAATAAAATGAATGCTAGTGTCACCATGTGAAAGGCAGGACAGTCAAAGAAAATGTCAGAAACACAGGTGTCATTCAAGAACCTTAAGAGCATTTCATTTTGACATGGTATATAATATTCAAGAACATTGTTTGAGTTCCTCCACATTCTCTTGACTTAACATTCCTATAGGGGACCATAAACAATGAGGTGTACTGTAGAAAACCAGCTACACTGGTGGTACTTCAGGAAGAAATTGAAACAGCTTGCACAGTGACACAAGTAGACACTTTGGTCACTGTTGCTCAAGCAGTAGTTCACTATAATCAGAAGTGTCTAGACTCTGATGGTAACCACTATGAGCAACTCTTGTAATTGCAGAAGTGACTTGTATTCATCTTTTGTTATTAGTATATATTGAATATTATAATTTTAATATAGTTTTCTTTCTTAGAATGTGTATACATATTTTTGGCACACTCTGTATATACCCTGATGTTCATTGCGGCGTTATTCATGGTGGCCAAGACATGGAAACAACTGAAGTGTCCTTCAGTAGATGACTGGATAAAGAAAATATGGTATATACAATGGAATATTATTCAGCTATAAAAATGACGAAATACTGCTATTTGTGACAACATGAATGTATCTTGAGGATATCATGATAACTGAAATAAGTCATAAAAAGTCAAGGACCACATGACTTCACTCATACATAGGATATAAAAATGAAAGCAACAAATGAACAAGACAAACAAAGAAACAAAACTCATGGACACAGACAATTGTTTAGTGGTTACTAGAGGGTAAGGGGCAGTGGGGTGGGGTAATGGAGGAGAGTGAGGTATCAAATATATGGTAATAGCAGGAGAACTGATTTTGGGTGGTGAGCACACAATGTAACACGGATGATGTATTATAAAATTGCTCATTTGAAAACTACATAATTTTACTAACCAGTGTTACCTCAACATATTTAATAAAATAATATCTACTATATATAAAAAACCTAACAGAGATATTTTCAATTTGACAATAACACTAAACATTTACATGACATTACCCATATTCAAGTTGAAATAAACTTTTCTGAACTCTCAATGACTAATTCAAGTTTTGATCAATGGTGCTAAAAGAATGATTAAATTACCATTCTATTTTGTTTATATAACAAAATTATAAAACTTTGTCATATAAAGGGGCAAGGAGTAGACAACAAAATTATGGGAAATGCATTATAGCAACACACAGGCTGTTAATTAATAAAATTATATATATATATAATTTTTCTGAATGTAAATATTCTTATAGTATTCCCACATCTTTTATTGTTAAATTTGTGGTGACATTTTATTTTAAATAAGTATTCAGATTTACACCTAATTTCATGCTTGTCATTTTGTACTGCTTTTCTTAAAGAAGGCCTCCAAAATTTATAGTCATGCACCATAAAACCTGATTTGCCACATTGGCAAGATGTCCCTAGCAGTTAAAAGTAATAAAATTTAGAATATGAAAAATAGGACTTATTCATTGAAATTAGAGAGAAGATAGAGTACATGAATAAATATGCAGGGAAGTCTTAGAGGAAGTTGATAAAAGTTCCTGGAAGATTTCTGATTGTTTATATTTTTCAGTAAAGTGGCAGGCAACGTGGTTATCAAAGAAAAATGCACTAGAAGTTTGAAGAGAGGAAATGGCATGAAATCAATGTCAAAGAGAGTGTGAAAGTGAATGGTCTGGGGAAAAGCATGATTCTTGAGCAGCATTGAGGGCCCAGTTAGGCAGATGATTATGAGTGTGAAGTGAAATTACTTAGCTTTGTCTTCCTGTTTACGTTTCTATGGGATGATTCTCAGAACAGCCAAAGAGGCTTTATTGGTGTGATTTCATCAACTGAGAGATAAGGGGGCGAGATATTTGTAAAAGAAGAATGCCAGGGAGTATCAGAATGCTTGACACAAAAGTTTATTTTGATGAAAAAAAGGAATGAGGACACAAGAAAGTGAGGGCAATATAAAGTAAAGGTATTGATAATTACAGGTCCTTGTAGGGCTTAAGCAGTGTTGAAGTTGAGCACCCAGAAATATAGTAGGTGATGTACAGAAAGTTGTACATTTTGATAGAGATAAACAGAGAAGTCACCATTATTAATTATAACGTGGTCTAATATCTGCCCATGAGCGGTGGAGGAAAGGTGAAAGAGAAATCAAAGAACTGAGTGGCAAGTATCCTGGAGCCAATAGACTGAAGGATATTGAAATCAACAAGAATTATGTCAGTAATAATGTTGTAGAGAGTGGCAGTGAATCCAGGATTCTACTGATGACAGCAATAAGGAAGCAGAGTAGATAATGCAGGTAGATGATATAATATTTAAAGCTGAGAAGTTTGAGGTATGGAAAAGAAACTTCTAACTGCATAGGAAGCACTGTTTCCATGGGTTATCAGTGGAGAGTAAAAGACACAGTAAGAAAAGTTAAATTACATAACAGAAAAATTACACAAAACAGATTGGGAGTGCTATATTAACTCAGCCAAATCTGAGTAAGAGGAACAAACAATGATGGGAATGATTTTGAAACTTTTCAACTCCATCTATTCTTCTAGACTTTGCCAGTATGATAAATTCCACACAGGACTTGAAACTAGGGTCTGTCATACAACTCTCAGTTCTTTTTCCCAGGAGTGATCCACCAAGGCACATTCTGAAGGGCAAAAGAGTTAACACTGGTGTGGCCATTCTCGACAAATGAGGATGGAAGTGTTTTCTTCATGGGCAAACAATTTTGACATGAATTCATAAATTAACTAAGAACATCTCTGAAATGTAGCACTAGGTTCAAGAGTGGTGACCAACTCCGTAATACATCCTCGAGTGGCTTTCCTTCCTCCTTTATTTCACTCTACCCGTCCCTCACTCTTGCTCCCTGGCATCATCTCCAAATAACCTATTTGCCTTCCTGCTTTGTCTCAGGCTCTGATTTTGGAAGATACCAAGCTAAGCACACTATTATCATACCTTCAGGCCAGTCTATATATGAGTGTTTGTGTAAATAAAAATAGGTCTCATAATAGGTCTTATTGTGATAATTTATGTGCAATTGGTATACATTTATGGTTTCAAACACTTAAGAGAACCTGACATTTGTCATCAGTTGATTAAATATGTTTAATAGATTTATAAAATTGAGATATTAAGTGCTAAGCCAGATCATGACAGTTCCCCTGCACAAAGGACCTCTCAGATATTAAAGATAGTGCAACAATTTTAACCAACTTTTTAAGGGGCAGAGGGAAATTCTAGAATTCTGTAAATTCTTCCTTGGGAATTTATAAGATCCCTGGAGATAAGCAATCCAGGAAGCTGAGGATGATGGGCCCTGGGCCTCAGAGCAGTGTAGCCCAAGGCCTTAGAAATCCTGAGGGGTGAGATGTGCTTTGATGGTTCCGTCATTGTATGTTAACTCCACCTGGGGTCCCACATAACATATGCACTGTTCTCTGATTCTTATCCCTTTCTTTTGAAAGTCTAATTTATCTACTCCCCAGAAGCTAGCTAATCAGTGAATTCCCAGTTTCAGTAGCATCATGTTGCCAGTTTTCCCTCAAAGCCACAATATTTTTCTTCATTCAACTTGCTCTCTCTTATGAAGAAAGTTCAGAACAAAGATTTCAAAACCTGATTATATTTCTGAAAAAAGACAGTTAATTTTTTTTTTTTGCTTACTAATTTATAATGACAAAATAACCTCAAAGAAAGGAGGGGCTCACTCATTAATCAGTTAGTGAACATGTTACTCAGTAATGAATGTTTTCTCCTATTTTGAAGTTTTTCTTAAGGAGGGTTTCCCAGCAGTGGACCACTGAAACAAAGGTAATAAACATGCACTATGCTTGATATTCACTAGCAAATGGAACCCCTTGAGGTATTCATAGAAACCAATAAATACACCAGTTTACCTTCATTATAAAAATGGCATTGTTTTATTTTTTAATTTGCTGATTTAATAGTAAAAATAAAAACTGACCACACAACCACCAGCATCCTCTCTTACACTGTCCACTATGCTATTCCATAATTTTCCTATATCACTTTATAAATAATCAAGTTTAAGCAGCTCACTGTTCGTGTATAGTTCTCATTTGAAAAAATTATTTATTAATTACATCATCCTTTGAGAATCTGAGCACTTTACAATCAGGGAGTCCTCATTATCTATAAAAGGCAAGTGTAATCAATTAGCATACACTTCAATGAAGGTGAACAAATTGCCACCCAAATATTTATTCTGATCACCTATGAAGGGTATTATGTATACATAGCCAAGGCATGAGCTTGAGAACAATAACCCTCAGTAGATTGGTCTTTCTCAATTTTAGCATTAAGCAGTCATCAATGCCCATAACATTTCATTAGTATTGGCCAATATTGATCAATAATATTAACAGCAGATTAAAATAATTAAACATGTTGGGTAATTAGGAGCAGGAAATTTACTCTCTTTTCAAAGCATGAAGTGCATCAGACTTGGGCAAAGTTAAGTCCATAAGAATTACAGCTAAAATCATTTTCTCTGTTAGTAATTTTTTGTGAGTGCTCCAGTTTCCCATCTGGCTAAGATACACAGTAGACACGCAAGTTATCTTGAACCAACGGGGATTGGTAGATGCCAGATAAATGTAGTTCTTGGTCACTTGAGAGTTACTATTAAAAATAGGCCTAACTAATACTATACTCCATACTATACCATACCATACTCTGCATTGCCTTGATATCAATATTGAAATACAGTAACTAAAAGAAAATCAAGACAAATAAAAACAATATAAGTTTTATTATAAAAACAGCTTTATGCAATTTTATTTAAATGGAAGTCAATAAACTTTTCAACTAAATGAACTTCACTAACAGTTTTTTAATGTTAAATAACTTAGAAAAAAACTCACATACACACTTAAAACTGTTACGGTAGGAGTAGAGTTTACTGGGTAGACATCGCATCAGGATCATCAGGATATGTTAATGTACCTAGAACAGGATTAAAAGTGGATGTGGATGGTTTTGGATCTACATCAGTAGACAATAGTATACTGGCAAATGTGTGTGTAAATTTCTTAAAAAATGAGCAATTATCAGCTTTCTTTAGGCTGTATGTCTCTGTTGCAAAGTCAGGTTTTGCATAATATGCAGCTGCATAACATGCTGAGAAATGAAGAAGGGTTACTGTTCTGCAAAAGCTATTACAGTTTCAAATGCTGCAATAGTTCTCTGCCAGGATACTTTTTTCCACCTTACACCTATCGTCATTACTCTTTCTCCTCTGTAATATTTAGCTTCATGATTCACACCAGCTTCTATGATGTTTTCTGTATTAAGTGTGTGAGTTACATGTACTGAAATAGCTTTATCCACAGCAAGCTAGTAGTCAAGTTCCTCTCCAGACATATTCATTTTGTTGTTAGCACAGTCAACTAACAGATTTCATCATAAACTCTGCCACTGGTAGCTGTACTATTGACTGGAAACTTCTCAAATTTAGTGGAGGAGAAAGAGAATTCCATAGATATCAGAGCTGGCCACAATTTGCTCCAACATTTTCATAATGTTTTACTTCTCCCAGAATCCAAAGCACAATGAACAGTGTAAATAGCATCATCGAGATTAATTTTTTTCTGAAAGTCCAGAATTGTCTCATCAAAATTAGTCATTTTTTGCATGAAGTCACACCTGTAAAACATTTTTACATTCTGTATCATTCCCTGATCCATTGATTGGATCAGACTTGTGATATTAGCTGGAAGGTAACATACAAAAATGTTGCCATTAATGAGCTCTTTCACAAAAGGACGTGCACAACAGTTATCTAGGAGCAACTGATTTCACTACTCTCTGGTGTTCCTTTCTTTCACAAAAAAATTTTAACACTGAGGACAAATGAATAATAAAAACACTTGGTAAAAATTTTTGCATCTATTCTACTGTGCACGATAATCTACACAAAGGTTAATCATGCCTTTAAAACACCTTGGGTTAGCAAATTTGCTGACATACACCTTTACCTTATGATTTCCCAATGCATTTGCACAAACAAGCACAGTTATACATTCTTTATTTAGCTTGAACCTGTGATCTACCTTCTCATTACCACAAGCCTAAGTAGAATTAGGCAGACACTTTACATTAATCCAGTCTCATCTGCATTATAAATCTGCTCTGGGGTCAAGCAATTTTCTGCAACCAATTCATTAAACACATCACAAAATGAAGTTGTAGCCTCAAAATCAACTGATTTCTGCTCACCTGATAAATCCAGCTTATGGATGTCATGCCCAAACTTGAATCCAGTAAGCCACTTGAAAATGAACACTGACCTTTCATGTTCATTTTCTCATAGAATTTTCTCACTTTATCCTGCAACATCATGGGTCTAAAAATACAACCACCCTCAAATCTTTTCAGTGAAAAACCACTCATACAGGGCCTGATCAAGCACTTCTGATTTCCATGTATGAAAAGTATGACACTGCTCCACACTCCTGTTACTCTCTGACTTAACATAAAACTTCTTTGTCTTCTGAGACTGAGCCTTAATGTCATAGATCATTGGTGAAGTAACATTAAATTCCTCCATGAGCCTTGCAGAATTCTTACCTTTTCAAGCCTCTTGCAATTCCATCCTTATGCTTACTTAAGACCTGTTTTGGCATACTTGGGGGTGGGCGAGAACACAAAATTTGAATAATAATAGATCCCAACCAACCACACTTGGTGAATAGGCAGAAGTGGGAAACAAACATGTGGTAGCCAAAGTGTGGGCTTACTTGAAGTGTGGCACGGTGTGCAGGGTTTAACCTTACATTTCTGCTAGAAATTGATTTTATTTTAATTTTTATTTAAAGTATTATATCTTCAATGTTTTTTGCTGGTTGCTTGATAGTGCTGGCTGCTTGAGTTTCAGTTAATGGAGAATCTCCTGTAATTGGGAAACATTCTGCCCACCATTTTCAAACTTGGAGTCATTTTAAGCATTTAACCTGACTAAGATGTTGTTGAGGTCATCTGGACAATATACGTGACTGCAACCTGTTTAGGCCTCTTTGTAAATTTTAAAGTCAGGAACAGAGATTTATTCATCTTGCAGTTACTCAAGATAAAGCCTCGTGAGTAAATTCCCTTGCTTATTAAACCTGACACCTACCAATTGGGAATGGTCTGCCTCTCTCTTTGCCCTTTGTATACAAAGGCCAGTTTCAAATTTCATCCAACAAACTCCCAAGGATTAGAACCAACAGTAACATAAGTCAGTTTTTTTAAAAAACTCAAATTTTATGAGTTTCATTCCAATAACAATTCATTATGCATTTTATCAACTTCTTGAATGTTCTCAACAATTAAGACTCACAATTAAAGCACATGAATTATGTAAAAAAAATTAAAGTACATACTGCTGTTCTCTCTTCTTTATTAGCAAATGTTATTCCCTTGAATTGTTTCTCTTAATATGCTCAGATAAAATAAAACGATACCTCATATTTAAAAAGTAGGACAAATTGTATGACAAGCTCTACTAATATTATTTAAATTATATTTCATTAAATGAAAAGTTATTCTTTTCTGGAGTGGAAAGAGGAGAATTTAGGTACAAGTTATATGTTTATAGTCATCATGCAGTCACTATTTTTTTAAAAAATAGAATATTTCTTTCTTATAGAAATTATCTTTTATAAATCAGATACACATTTCCATTGTAAGTTAGAATATGAACAAATGCCCCAAAACTAAAGAATATATTAACATATTCATAATAAAACTATTAAAAGTTCTAATACATGTACTGGCATTGAAATGATTCAATCTATTTCTTTTTTTCTGCAACACTTTTTACTCTTCTTGCCTGTTGTTATTGGTTTTGTTTTGATTTCAAATCCCCTTGTTTATGACTTAAATGAAGTTGTTTTGATCTAAGAGTGAATTTGTTTACAATGATGACATTGTGCCAGGATGTTGTCGTAAATATTTGTTGTTGTCAATAAGCACTCAGTAGCTTAGTGGTTGACTAGCAACTATTAACAAGAACATGCAGAGGTGCAATAATCACGTGATGGAAAATTATATTTTAAATACCAAGAGTGTTTGGTCTGGGCAAGGCTGCTCTTGCTGATCTAAATAGCTCTCAGAAGACCTTGAGGTACTTGCTCAGTGCCATGGTCAGGCTACTACTCTTGACCTGCAGGAGTGTTAAATAATTCAGCAGTATTTGAAAGAAAAGGGACATGTGTTTCCTGCCTTGTGAAGCTACTCCTAGCAGGCAGGCAGTGGTGCAAGCTGTGTATTGGTCCCTGGAGAAATTATTCTCAGAGCAAGCCACCTTGCCTGCCAACACTGGAGTCTTTGCCTGCTAGCCAAGTGATCCAGGAGCCAAGGGTCTAAGCTAGCAGCTGGTACCCAGCTCTTAGTCAGAAGAACTGGCCCTACTGAGAACCAACTATCAGAAAGGTACACCTCAACTAAATTTGGACTTTATTTCTTTCAATTTCCCTTTGCTGAAACAATAGTGTGATTGATTTATCATTGGTTTGGAGTATATTTCTTTATTGGCTCATGAAGAGACTTTATCCCGTATGCTACCGTCTTGTGGAATAGTAATATAAATTTTCATTCGCACTGTTGTGTTAAATAAATTATTGGCAAAGACAGTCTCAGTCTCTGAATATAATTTGCCCCAGATAAAACATATCCAAATTTGTGAATCCTACTAGTTATGAACAAGTTAATTCTCTGCCTTCAAAAGTGTTATTGATAATATAGACTCCAATTTTAGTTACCATTAAACAATGGTCTCTCCTCTCCTTGAATTCCTAGCATTTACTGACTGTGCCTTCTCCTTGGAAGTTAGCTTAAATTGGTTTGTATTATTAGTTATTTTTCACAAGTGTCATCTCTCTAAAAAGACCACATGTTTTTAGATCTTAGAAACAGTCTCATAACCGCTTCTATCTTCTGGGCTTCACATGGTGTCTGTGATTATTGGAAGTCAGAGAGATTTTTACTGATCAAAATTTTGAAGCTTCAATAGTTATTTATATGATGACTAGTGAGGGAAATAACAAATATCACTAATATACATGCATATATTATTATTGTGCTTTTCTTTATGAAATTTCTTCATGCAATTTGAGGGAAAAATAATATTTTTATTTCAGAGCAAGGTTGGCAAATTGTTTTTGGAAAGGGCTAGATAATTAAATATTTCAGATTTTATGGGCTATATAATTTCTATAGCAACTGCTCAGCTCAGTTGTTATAATGTGAGAACATCTTCAGACAATACACTAAAAAAATGAGTATAGCTATATTCCAATAAAACTTTATTTTCCAAACTAGGGGGAAGCCTGGTTCAGCTGCTCAAATCAGAGGATTTTTCAAGTGTGTTGTTCTACACTGTTTGTCAGAATGTATTAAACTAAAATATACATCTTATTTTATTTGTACTTAGTGAGACAGAGTAAATAAATCAATATTCACTCAGAGTTTATTTTTTTCACATATTCCCTGATAGTCAACAAAATTTATTCTAGCAAACACATTTGATGTAGGCTTTGATATCACAAGTTTTAAAAATATTTTGTAGTACAACATAACTTTCCTTTATTTTAAAAGTGTTATGATGTGCCTTCATGTATCTATGCTTTCAGTGCCCCATAAATTATTTACATAAAATAATAAAATCAATGTTACATTATTCTTGAGAATTGAAACAAACAGTTATCATTTACTCATGATTCAAAGTTTATTTTAAAGACTTTAATCATGGAGCATGATTTTTTATTCATTGATACATTTGGGAATCTCTTAAATGCCACTTTAAGGGTTATTCCAGACACCAGGAAAGGTTTTGCACAACTATATAACTTCATTCTATTTATCCTAAAAATACATTTTATGTGCCTACTTGATGCTTCCCTTTTGTGTGACTCCAGATTTTTCTGAAGAAACCATTATAGACAGGTAGGTAGATAAACAATCATCTTGGTATAAGTCATAAAAATCCGGAAAAGTAAAAAATCAAGCTTTGCCTTTTTATTTACAGGTATTATTAAAAATAAAATGATATATATTTTTTAAAAAGTTGATTTTCCCAACAATAGTCAATAATCCCAGATAAAGTTTAACTATTCCTTTTGGTTTCACAGCAGTCCCACCTGCTGGTGTAGTTTAAGCAAATGTTAGTATCATGAATACAAACAATCTATGTGCTGGACATAGTATCAGAGGGCATTGTGAGAAACTCTAAAATTAAGTTATGGTGAACGCTATTTCAGGTAGACGAAGTTGCTTTATCTATTTGAAATTTTATTTTTTAAAGATTCATTTTTAAATTCAATAAAATTGTCTGAGACCTTTAATGATTTTTTTTTGTAATAGTAAAACTTTCTAAATTTTTATACCTTTAGGTACCAAAATTGTTTTCAGTCAACTTTTTTGTTTGCAGTTTTTCTAAAAATTTTTATTTTTCTCAGTTTACTCAGACAGAATATTCAGGGCATGATTTATCTGATGCCTACTCATTGATAGCAAACATGCTTTCAATCAGCTTTCCACTCTATTTCCCAAGTCAATTGATGAACCATCACTGTATGCTGCCATCAGATTATTTCACAGTAGATCTTCTCTATCCTCATTCAATTTTCTTTTTCTAAACTCTTGTATTCATAGAACCACCTAAACAATTTTAAAAAATTAAAACTGCTTCAAATAAAATTTTAAAATAATCATAATGGAAGTATTAGTGTTGGCTTACAAAAAGGAATGTAATTTAATGCTAGAATGTCGTGGGAGAAGACAGATCTCTCTGCCTTAGGAAGTTTCTCTCTCTCCTTTTGTCATGAATGAATACATTCAAAGTTTTGGCACCATGCATTCCCCCTCAGTAACTGACTCTAATCTTCATTCACTCCATTCCTTCAACATCTTTTGGGTAACAGTCAACTGCTTTTCTCCTGGAGCAGAGAAGTAAGTAGAGAGGCAGATGTAGCTTGAATGTGGAATTGCACAGTAGACAAAGTTTATACAAATAGAGTAATTCCTTCACATCAGCTTTCTGAGCATTTCTAAGAATTCCTTCTGACAATGATCTCCCATTCAGTATCCATGTCTTCATGCAGCATTTGAGCTACACAGTGGCTGCCACTAAAATACTGAACACATAGGATATTTACTGTCTCCCTTAATGCAGTTATTAATATACAGAAGGACCTGGAATAATGTTGTTTTGTTTAACATTGTTTTGTTATATCATTAATGAAATGCTGTAGGACCTTAGCTCTTGTTTATATCAGTCTACAGTAAAATTGGTTTTGTTATATGTTGTTTCACTTAAAGTTGCAGAACTTATCAATGACATTAAGTGAACACTTACTGTACCTCCCCTGGATCAAAAGCCATTGTACCACTCTCTGCCTCTCTTCTGCTACATCACTTTTGATATTTCTTCTTTACACCATTATTAATGGTCTAATTTTTAAGTAATTTTGCCATAAGCAACCTCAAATTCCTTAAAAATAGAATAAACATAACCAATCAATAAATACCTGTGGTGAGCTTTATTTCCCCCTTGAAGACCTTTTTCTGAAAAACAATCTGTAGGACTCCTGTCTTAACAAATTTCTGGTTAAAGATTTGCATGTTTGACCCTTTGGAAAACTTTGCTTAAACCAAAAACTGTTATATGAATGTGAGCATTTTATCTGACTGACATATTATTGCTAGGATATGGGATGATACAAGGTTTTGTGGATCCCTGGAAATCCACAATTTGTTTATTGCTTCTTCTATCCCAAATCAGATCTGATCTTATGGTAATTTAACAGTGAAAGTGCCAGGATAACTCTCATCTTAGTTTTTATTAGCATCATAGCCCACTTTGACAAAACAAAGAAACAAATAGAATTTCTAAATTTTTGTGCTCTTACTAATGTAAAGCAAATCTAACATCAATTGTATAGTCAACCCATTTAATGCTTTATAATGTTTATATATTCCACCAAAATGTAGGAAAGCCATATATTATCACCTGACTTGGTGGATAAGATATTACTTGACCTGAATGGAGAATATTGAATATTGATTCAAAGTATTAATCTTTTGGGAGAAACAATCATTTTGTTGTCTTGTGTTGCTTTGTCATTAAATGATGGTTAATGCTGGCCATCTGCTTGAATGAGCAACAGGAAAAGTGACTAATTCTTTTTGGTACCAACTTATGGAGGATTTGAGTTGGAATAATATTGAGGAAGCCTTCTGTTATTTCTTTAACAACTTGTCTCTTTATATGGATTAATAAATGTCCTATGGCCAAACACCAAAACTAGGAACCTTGGAAAGCACAATAAAGATTTCCCAAGTCATGAAGACACTGTGCTAGAAAATACAGGGGCTCAAGTGTTGGTCCATTTGCCTACGTAAGCTGAGATCAGTGCTGGTATGATTTCCTACTCTGGATACCAGCTTGGTACATAAAGTTTCAACACCTAGTTATAGTTCTTGCTATGGAGATTATAGGTAAAACATTAAATAGTTGAAAAGTCAATAAATAAAAAATAGTAAACATTCTCACTAGTAATAAAATATAATCAAGTTAAAAAGCAACAAGCAGATACCATATATTTTTCTATCTATATATTGTTTAATACTTCAACTGTATGCTTACACCTTCACCCTCATAAATAGCTAGTAAGAATATAAGTTTCAAACTTCTTTATAGAACATAATTTGGCAATATGTATCTATACTCTCAAAGTGTTCTATCTGAACAATTCATTTTTATTTTTGTAACAGTTTATTTTTGTTAGTCTAGTTGAAATAAGTAACAGATGTTAGCAAATAGTTATATACAAATATCTTCATTTTAGCATTACGTATTATTGGTCAAATATTAAAATTGTCCTAAATATGCAATAACAAGTTATCATTATTAAATAAAATAATATATATAATAAAATATTATGTAGACATGTAAAATATCTTTATTAGACATTTTAAAAACATGAAAAATGCTCATGCTATTAAATAAAGATGATATAAATGTATATTGACAGAAATTATTAACAAAATTATATTTATTTGACTAATTAAACACATTTTTCATAATGTTTTTCATGTCTTTTCTGTCTCGGCCTTTGCTATTGTACATGGGCAAATGTCATTTTAGGCAAACAAAATAATCTATAATTAAAAATTGATTGGAGGTTTTAAATTAGAACTCAATGCTAAATTCAATAAAATTTTACATAGCTATCACAATCTAGTTAATAAAAGAAACATACCTGCTTATTTTGATCAATATTTGAAAAAGAGATGAAAAAAACTCCTCAATCCTTAAGGCACCATAGGCAAATCTGGATAATTAATAGGTTGTTTTTATTTTGTTCCCATTAATCTTTACAAGATTAATATTGCCCTCTTCCATGCTTTGCATGTATTCTTAGACTCTGAGTCACAAGCTGTCCCACCAGGATGCCCAAATTAAGTATTCCCAGCATCCAATTCTAAAGTCCAAGTCAATATATGCCTGTTATATGTCCAGTTGGTGTTCTGTTTACACTATATAAATCTAACAATTTATGAGTGTGTTGGGTCATAACTATGTTTCTGCAAGTATAACAAAGATGTATTATATGGAGCCCTACATTTTGGTTTACCCAGTTTACACCCATAACCCAATATAATTGTTAATAGTACTCACTTTCCTTCTAAAGACAGTCCATATTTGGATGATAAATTACACAAATACCCTAATTATAAGAGAAGATGATGTTCTTAATAAAGTTTAATAAAAGGATGACCAGTGGTTATCAAAGACTTACCAGTAGTGATAATTAAAATAGCTTTTGGAGACTTAATTTCTTCATGTGTAAACTAAGACTGATACCTCCTATATTAATTACCAAAAATTGATTGTATAATTTAATAAATTATGTATCTTAAGTTTATTAGAAGAGAAAATGTGCAACATAATTTTACAAAGATTTGCCCTTTTTTGTTACATCTATTTTGGTTACTTTTATTTTTATGAATGTGTCTTATTTATTTGTATTTTAATAGTGTATTTTAATAATGTATTATAATTTATTCTGTTATATATTATAATATCTTCATAAGAGGCCTAATTTACTTCTGAACAAAAGGGTTAAGTTTTATTTTTTAAAAACATCCCATGAAATTATTCATTTCATTTTCAAATATAACCTTGTAGATTTGAATATTAAATATTAATTTTAAAAGGTGTAAATGTTCTTTCTTCAAGCTATGCTTTCAGGAAATGAAATAATCATTGCATTGCAAACAATCATTTCAAATGAACAGAGGTACTTATACCAGGATCTAGCTTCTCTAAACATGGTGGATGAAACCAGGAATTAGATGGAAACAGACATGATTCTTACTAATCTCAAAGGTGTAATTAAGAAAGTGTAGTCAAAACCATTATTCTGGAAAAAGTACATATGAAGAGATTATTAAAAGGTTATATGATAATGACATTCACTTTAGTTTTTATTTTTTTAATTTCTTCAAAAAGCTCTAACTTCCCTTCACATCACAGATTTATTTTTCTTCCTCTTCCATCCTTTCTTCCTTCCTTTCTTCCTTCTTTCCTTCCTTCCTTTCTATTTATTTATTGGGATAAAATCAGATTTAAACTTTTTCCAAGAGCTGATATTAGAAAATGGCAGTGTAATTAGGATATTGCCCTAGTGAGCATGAAGACAAGTAAGAAAGCAGTCCCAATTGCATACTGTATTTCTTCCAACAGCCTTTACAGCTTTTATAATTTGGTCTTACAGGTCTGCCAGTTCACAGTGCCTTTCCTCCAGTTCAATTACTACCCTCCCTTCAAGGCTGCATTCCAGCGTTAAGCTCTGTATAATTCATTTTCATAATGACTTTACATTAAATAGTATTATCTCCTTTAAATATGTCTTCGAATTTAGGGCAAAAATATTTTTTGGAAATGTTAGTTTACATTTTTCCTTGTATTTTTTTATCTGTTCTTTCTCTATCTTCCCTTTTCCTTTCTTCAAGTACTTTTATGGATTTTGTTCCAAAGCTTTCTGGATTGTTTCAAAGAGTTTAAAGACTTGAGGAAATGGAGAGGAGAGACTTCAAATTTTTCCAGCTGAGAAAATAGAGTGACATTGGTACTTGGGGAAGAGGAAATGTGCAGACAACTCCCTGGCAGGACCCACAGACCTCAGAAAGGTGGTCACAAGGGCTTGAGGAGGTTCAATCTATACCCAGAGCTTTACACCAAGGATTTCTGTGTCTCAATAAGCATGGAAGAGATGTAACAATGAAGGCTTGAAGTGATCATGGAGGTCAAAACAAAAAAGATATCTAAAAGTAACTATTTCAACCAAATGACCATAACTTCAGAGACTAAAGACCTTGAAAAAGAGTGGGATTGTGAATCTCCAAGAATACTTAATTTTCCACTAGCCTTAAGAGATGGGTTATTTGAATTAAAAAGGACATGACTGAGAGTTTACTTCCTATTTTCTTCTAGGAGTTTTATGGTTTGGGGTCTTACATTTAAGTCTTTAATTCATTTAGAGTTTATTTTTGCATATGGCATAAGATTGCCATCCAGTTTTGTTTTGTTTTTTTATGTATCTGTCCAGTTTTTTCTGTATCATTTGTTGAATATACTGTTTTTACCCTAATGTATATTCATGCTTCTTTGTCAAAGATTTTTACTGACATACCTCCCCTGGCAAGGGGAACAAAAGAAGCAGTAAGCAAATAGGACTACATCAAACTAAAAAGTTTTTGCATAGCAAAGGAAGCTATCAACAAAATAAAAATAGGGATAAATATGCATTGAGTGCATCCTACTCAATGAAAGAGGATATTCAATAATAGCACATTTGATAAAGGGTTAATATACAAAATTTATTTAAAAATTAAAAGATTCAACACCAGAAAATAAACAATCAAATTAAAAAATTGACGGAGGACCTGAATAGACATTTCTCCAAAAAAGACGTACAGAAGACCAATACATACATGAAAAGATGCTCAATGTAACTAATAAATAGTCAGAGAAATGCAAATATAAACCACAATAAGATATCATTTTATATGTGTCAGAATGACCATCATCAATGTATCAACAAACAAGCATTGATGAGGATACAGAGACAATGGAACCCTCATGCACTGGTGGTGGGATGGCAAATTGGTGCAGCCACTACAGATAATAGTATAGAAGTTCCTCAAAAAAATTAAAAAATAGTATTACCTTTTTACCCAGCAATTCCTGGGTATTTACTATATTTTTCTGTGTATAATGTGCCCCCATGTATAATGTTATCCACATTTTTGACCCAATCTTTCAGGGAAATAAATCTTTGGTTTTAGTTTTTTTAATTCAAATTTTTATTTGTTTATATTTAGGTACTTGTCTTTAAAATAGTTTCAGCATTTATTTTTTAACAGATTATGGTGCAAGAAATTTTAGATAACAAATAATTACAAAACACAAGAACAGATACAAGAAATTTTATGTATAAAACTTTTTATATAAAAAACTGATTCTCATATTCCAGGGTATAATTTTGCATATGAATATCATTATTGATTTTCAGAATTTTACCTCATAAGCATAAATAAAAGAATTAAAAGCATTTATATAGATACAGAATTTAGCACTACCAACATAAAATGCATATCATTATTATTCTCTCACAAACTTAGACAAAAAAGTGTGCATTCTACACAGCAAAGTATGGTATCCAAAGAAATCAAAACACTAAATTGAAAAGACATATTTATCCCTATTTTTGCTGCAGTGCTATTCACAATAACCAAAATATGAAAACCACAAAAATGTCAATCAAAAAACAATTGTATACAGAAAATGTACATATGTATAATGGAGTATTACTCTGCCATAAAAAATAATGAAATCAAATGTCAGAAACATGGCTTTATAAGGAGTCTTCCTTGATATTTCCCCTGGAAATATCAACAAGTTGAAGAGCTGTAATTCAACAACACACTATGCAACACACTAATATGTTTGAAAGATCCATACTTCAAAACATCTGAAAGTGGACAAATCAGGGTGCACAAGAAAGGAGGGAAGAGAGAAGAGCAGAGACTGAGCCTGCAGGACACAGCCCAGAGCTCACTGTGGTCCCAGGAAAGGAGAGGATTCAGACAGCAGGGGCACTCTCTGTGGCCCCAAATATGCCTGCCTATAATATGGCTGAACACAGCAATTGGGGCAGATTCTTTGAGGCAAAGATTGAACACAAAAAAGTGACAGCTGGGGTCTAACAGCACACACTGCCAGGCAGAAAACCAAGTCATGAAACCTGGCTGCCTCTGCACACACCTCCCAGAGCTCAACTCCCACACACACTTTTAGTGCTAGCACAGACCCCAAAAGAAACAGTAGAAGTTTAGGGTTAAAGAGCAGAATATCTATAGCCCTGAGAACTGGAAAGATAGTTCCTGAGCGGAGGAGCTCACTATAGCTAAATCCAGTGAGAAGGGAGAAGATGTAGGGACTTTGCAATTGTCATTACTAGGAGGAGAACAAAGATGGAAACAAAACATCAACCTCTTCCAACCAAACACACTCCTACCTTTTGGGAATGATCTCAGCAGGGACATTCAGCTCTGCATATGGATGCAGGGGCAGCACTGAGATTTCAGGGGCTCAGAATCCCATTGGCTACCACATTATTGCATAAGGGTGGTGTTCTGAGACCAAGGACTTGGTCACAGAGAAGACACCCACCTCCTGAAGGAATTTTCCACCACAAAAAGCCCTAGGAGAGAAAGACAAAACAAAGATCTACAGTGCTACCTACAGGGAAAAAAAAAAAAAAACCTATTCATAACAACCTGCTGCAGAATTCATTTCTGTAGAATCCCAGAAAGAGATATAAACCATCAACTAATCTGAATAGCCAAGATAAAAGGCAGTTCAGGAAGAAGATTAAAAATTTCCAGAAAGTGAACTTAAAGACATGGAAATATGTGACTTAAATGACAGAGAAGTCAAGATTGCAG
The DNA here is from genome assembly GCA_004026885.1 of Lyroderma lyra. Lineage (NCBI taxonomy): Eukaryota > Metazoa > Chordata > Mammalia > Chiroptera > Megadermatidae > Lyroderma > Lyroderma lyra. Next base: position 1,501 of record PVJL010015614.1, on the reverse strand, counting down.
TTCTTAAAAGCTTTAGCAAGATGCAAGAAAACTCAGGTAGTTTAATGTATTCAGAAATAAAATCAATGGACAAAATGAATACCAAAGAGATTAAAACATTTTTAAATGTATCAAATAAAAATTCTGCAACTAAAGAACTCAATAAAAAAGATGAAGAATAAAATAGTGAACTTAGGAAATAGAACTGAACAGATTGAATAGATAAAAAAGGTAACAGTGTGAGAAGACTAAATAGACAAGAGAAAATATTGTAAGACACAGTAGCAACACCAACTGGGAATTAAAAGAAAGACCTATTCATATTTGCCAGGGGAAAAGTTCTTATACTCAGGAAGTGAAAAATAAGTACCCTACAGAACAAAGTTGCACAGAAAAAAAAATCTCTCTAGAAAAGGAACTGAAAGATATGAAGTTATATGATCTAAATGACACAGAATTCAAGACTGCAATTCTGAAAACACTCAGAGAGATAAATAAAATTGGTGGAGCACGCAGAGAGAGTTAAATGGTTTCAGAAAGAAAATCTGTGAACTAAAGGAATACTAACAAAGAAATTGAAAATATAACAACAAAAAAGAAAACAAATAGAAATTCTGGAAATAAACAATGCAGTAAAAGAAATGAAAAATGAATTAGCTAGCTTAGGAAGGAGGGCTGACCAGATGAAGGAAAGAACTAATGATGAAGACAAGAATATGGAATTTTTATAGAATGAAGCAAAGAGAGATTTGAGAGTCAAAAGAAATGGAACAACTATACAAGAAATATCTGACACTATTAGAAAGAACAGCATAAGAATAATAAGAGTACCATAAAAGGCAAAGCACAAATTCACAGACAGCTTACTCAAACAAATAGTAGCCGAGATCTTTCCAAACCTTTGGAAAGAACTGAAACCTCAAATTCAAGAAGAAAACAGGACCCCTAAACACCTGAATTCCTGAATTCTAGCAGACCCTTTCCAAGGCACATTATATTGAAAATGTTAAAGTTCAAAGACAAAGAAAAAATTCTCAAGGCATCCAGTGAAAAGAGGATCATAACCTGTAAAGAGAAGTCCACCAGGCTGTCATCAGACTTCTCAGCAAAAACTTTACAAGTCAAAAGGGAGTGGAATCAAATATTTAAAATATTGAAAAAGAGAGAAATTACCAGTCAAGAAAAATTTACCCAGCAAAGTTACCCTTTAGATGTGAAAGAGGAATAAAGACCTTTTCAGACATACAGAAGCTGAGGGAATTCTCTAACACAAAGCCACCATTTCAATAAATACTGAAGGAGGCTATTTGACCTGAAACAAAAAGTCAAAATAAATAGAGAAAAGTTGGCCCAACAAAAACATAAAAGAAAAAAGAAGTAAAGGTTTAAATTTCAAAATCCAAATGGAGATAAGAAGCATGCTTAAGATAAGGAGCCACTACATAGATGAAGCTTTCTTTTTCATGAACCTCATGGCAACTACTCAAAAAAATTCAGAACTAAGACAAATAACAAAAAAAAA
>PVJL010015613.1:0-23640 GCA_004026885.1 Lyroderma lyra | reverse complement strand
GCTGGGGTGTGTGTGTGTGTGTGTGTGTGTGTGTGCTGGCGTGTGCACCTCACATGTATGGGGTGGGTGCTGGTGTGAACAGCCCTACCGCACGACCACTCGTACAAACGTCTGGCCCATGCAGGTGCGCACAGTGCGTCATCCTTTGTCACGGTGACTCAGCGCTGTGGTACCGGTTCGTGCACTGGCAATGCTGCACCTCGTGTGGTGGTGTTAGGGGGTCTGCCTTCTGCTCACAAAGAGAAAGTTTGCCGTGAGCAGCTTGTAAACAGCCTCACAGTCTCTTGTTGGTCCCATGGCTTCGTCCATCGTTTGCTCTCGTGCTTGGATTCCTCGCGTGTCACAGACTGCAGACGTGCTGTCCTGTGCATGTCCCCGCTGTCACTGGGGTTGGGGCAGAGACTCGGTGTTGAAGGTGGAGCTGTCTGTGGTTGCTCACTGAGCTGCAGGCGGGAGGCAGCCTTGAGAAGGAGCAAAGTGCAGCGTTGGATGCCGTGTCCCCTGGAGGCGAGCCCGGCTCGGTCACGGTCACGACCTGCTGCGTCTCATCTTGGACGGGTCACTTCATCTCCCTGTACCTCTAAAATTCTTTGTTTCTCCGTTCCTTTTGAGATCCCGCACGAAAGATCGTTGAAGTACAGGTGGTACAGACACGGCCTGTTGAAGTCCTGGCCCGAGAGCACACGTCCTGGGAGTGGGGTTCTGTTGAGAGCCCTGTCTTTGCAGCTTTGGGACTTGAGGTGACACTCGGGCAGCAGGAAGGGGGCCCGTGTCAGGGGCCTGTACGCACGGACCTCCCTCCCTGTCTCGGGAGACGCACAGCCGTGCTCGCAGGGTCCGGCCCGTGGGGATGGGTTGCATTTCCTCCGTCCTGTGTGATTCAGGGCACATCCGTGGCCTCGCGGGCGGGACACGCACTGCAGGAACGTCAGGTGGGTGGGGGTTCCAGTGTCCCCTCATCACTTTAAGGGGCTCCGTAGCCCATGGGTTCGTTTTCCGTATCCTGCTGTGAGGCAGCCCCTGATCCGTAAGACAGAACTTGCATGTGCAGGTAGCCCGTGACCACATTGTATAAGGCGGTGTTAATGCAAAACCCCCCAAACCAAGAACCACAACACAGCCGCAGATAAACGTGAGCTGGATTCGCCTCCCTCTTCGGGCGCGTTGGAACGAGGAAAACCGATGAAACACAGGCCCCCCCCGTCCGAGCAGAGCGCTTGGAGCAGCCTCAGTGAGGCCCAGTCAGCTTGGCCGACGGACTCGAGGGACTGCTCACGGGGACCCATGTCTCCGGGGAAGGTTTGGGCGCACCCAGGGTGGGCCGTTCCCCGGCGGCGTCTCCTGTTGCCGGGAGTGTCCGTGCCTCCCCCGTTTTTCCGGTGGGCGTCTCTGCGTCCTCACTGATCGCGTTTGTGTAGGCTGCTCCGACCATCGCGTGTTTAGCAAGTGTCCTGGAGCCGTGGCTGGCCTGTCACTGCTGCGTGTGCCCTCATGAGCCCAAGGTCTTCCACTTCGTTCATGCACTTCCGTCACACGCTGCGTCGGGATTCCTGCGTCCGTGGCTGCGTCCCCCTTCCCCTACCCGAAGGCCTTCCAGTAGCATCTTCAAACCGCAGTTCGTGCTTCCGATGCTAAAACCCCTCGGACTTGGCGTTTCCGTTGTGCGAGCAGCGGGCGCGGCGTAGTGTCCCTGCGGTCGCTGACCGGCACGGAACCGTTGTCGAGGAAGGACCCGCTCCTGCCGCCCGAGCTCCGTGGCTGACCGGGTCTGTCGCTGTGCCGATACCCAGTTTCTTATCCGTCACATTCCATGACAATGCAAGCGCGTGGCTTAGCGAGTTTTCTCTGCTTACTCTTTTTTCAGAGAGTCTTGCTGATTTTTGAAACATTGTAGTTTTGTATGAACTTCAGAGTCTCCCCTGGGGAAAGGAACTGAGTATCTGATTTTTAATTAAGAATTTAATTAATCTCTTGGCCAGATAAGGCTTATTGGACAATTTCCCGTATCGAATAGACCGATTCACGTGTATTTAAGTATTTTGTAATTATATTTTCTCGGTAGTAGAGGTCGTGTGTACGTTTTGTTTAATTGATTCCTAGGAATCGATGTTTGCAGAGCTGTTGTAATGTTTATCTTTTTAAAACATCTTCGTTTTCTCACTGGTTTTGCTGGAATATAAAGTACCTTACTTTGTTGAATGTCAATTCTGTAGCCATCAAACGTATCACACATTCCCTCCCTCCGTGGGATTTCCGACCTGCACGTCTGTACCACCTGCGAGTCAAACCCACGCGGGTAGTTTTCTCTTCCACCTGAGCACACGGCCAGTGTTCTCACCTGACGGCAGTCCCGAGGCGTCCCGTGCAGCGCCAGGCAGAGGCAAAGGTGTGGCTGTGTCCGCGCTCGCTTCTGGCTCTCACGGCCACGTTTCCGGCATGGAAGCAGCTGGCACGCCAGCTACCACACGTTCTGCCTGGAGGGGACTCCCTGCTGGCGTCTGCTTACTGTTTCCTGGTTGGGAGGGTTGGTCGTGTCACTTTTTTACTGTTACTGTTACTGTTGCTGGTTTTCTCTGATACTGGTATGTCTCTCTACGCGATGTGTAAAACACAGGGACGATACCGTTCCGGTGTTACTGTTTCGTCCGTGAGGGAGGAACCAACTGGATCGTGGCTCACTCTCGTGCTTTCCACGTGTCGTGGAGCATTGGTCATGGCCGATGTGGCTTTTCACGGTTTCCACGCTGTTGCGTGCCGGGTTTCGTGCCTGTGTGTTGCCACAGACACTCGGCGAAGGTAGGGGTGCGCATGCGTCCTCCCTCACGTTCTCGGCAACGACAGCACCGCCGTGCCCGTGCCCGCATTGAGGCTTCTTTGCGGCACGCATTTTAGCAGCAGTTTAAGGTCGTGAATGTGTACTCATTTCGGAGTCCCCTTGGTTACCGTGTCTTTCTGCAAGTCTCTCCCCTTCCGGTAACTTCTCAGTTATCAAAGCACAGACGCGACTCGTTCTGTTCTCATTTGTACGTCGGCTCTTTTTACGTTTTTAAGGGACTTTCGTGGTGGAACTCAACAGCTCATGGCATCCGTGACGCTCCCCAGGAAACAGCATTTCGGGTTCCTCCTCCTCTCCGGTGCACGTCGATTTCCTTCTGTCATTGATCACTGTTTGTGTCATTATTCTGTCCTGCACATTAATCGTGTTGTTGTTTCACGCTCTTCTTGACGTCGGAGCCGGTTTTACTCATTTCCACACACCCTCCCGTTCAGACGCGTCGCTCTGAGCCTGCAGGCTGCACGGAGGGCGTCCGGTGCGTGCCACCGACGGCGTGAGCGACGCTTGCTGTGACGCAGGTGCAGTGTTCCGTGCTGCCTGCTGTGAGGTGGCCCTTGCGCCGTGCAGCGGGAGGCCCTCCGTTCTCAGACGCGCTCCTTTCCCCCTCCCGGCCGCAGGTTTGCCTGTGCTCGTTGCTCCCCCACGGGCTCGGCGTCCTTGGGAAGGTGTTCGGTGGGCAGGAGTGGGTTGCAGCAGCCCGCGCACGTGTGGGCACGTCCTGACTTGGGTCGTCCGCGTCCTCCACGTCTTGGATAACGTGCACGTTCTGCCTGGCACTACAGTAAGCCTATTGCATGTTCCTGTGGTTCTGGATTTCCCTCAGCAGCCGTGCGCTCTGGGCCTGCCCGTGTGGTGGGTGAGACTTACAGTCTGCCTTCCTTTGTGGCCACTGTACCTTCTGGCCGTGAGGACTCCATCCTCCTGCTGCTGGTTTTGCTTTTGGTTTCGGGCGGTTCCCTGGCTGGGAATCCATCCCAGGCCGTGGCGTTGAGAGCACGGATGCCCAGCCACTGCACCCCCCCGGCAGCCCCCTCGATCCCCCTACTTCTGTGAGTTGTTTGTGCTTTAAGGCCTGCTTGGCCTGCCGTTAACGCTGTCGCCTGTCGTCGTCATTCGGCCGCGCATCGTTCCCTGTGTTCCTTCCAGATCTCCCGCGGACTCGTGTTTTCACCTGTGTACGCAGCGTAAATCGGGGTCCCGTACACTCTGCTTTTAACTCTACAGCCCCCGAGATCTACGTTTAATTCTTGGCATATTTGTGTTCAAGTCTTCTATCCATTTTACAGACTCTCGTTGGGTTCTCCCTGTCTCTGACGCTGCTTTCTACGTTCTCCCTCTATTTCTCTTTCCATGATGTATTCTGGAGCGTTTCTTCTCACCTTGGGAAAAACCCAGCTCACTCATTTTTCCTTCAGCCTCGTCTACTCTTGCCTTGAGTTGAGTCAGGAGTCCTTTCTCTTGTTTTCAACGCCTCGAACCCTCGGATCTGGAATACCTGTGTGGTCTTCTGTGATGTCGGTTTCCCTTGCTAAGACGTTCTCGTGTTCGGTTAAGTCCTCTGAACATTCTTTTTAAAGGGGGTTGTCCCAAAAGTCCGATCATTAAACTGTCTTAATGCGGAGGGGAGGGTGTTCTTTCTCGTGACCGTGACTTCTGCTGAGTTCAGCCAGTGAGCACTTTCTCTCTGTGTGCTCGGTCATCTTTGCAAATAGCTCGTGGCATTTGAGGAGAAAACATTTATAGTAATAAATGGGCACTTGGGTTAACAATAGCTTCCTCTAGGGCTGTCCCCCTGTGGACACGAGAATTCAAGGTGGGTTCGTCCCTCAAGGTCTGCTCCTCTCTGAGTGGCTTGCCAGGTCGGTCCCACCTTGTGGCTCCCCTGGGCCACATGGGAGGAAGAAGTCAGATACACTCACATGAACGTCTTGGGCCACACGTCAGATACGCTCACATGAACGATAACTGATGTGCTAAGAAAGTTTCCAAATGTGTGTTGGGCCACCATCGGAGCCGTCCTGGGCCGCATGTGGCCCACGGGCTGTGGTCTGGACAGGCTGGACTTAGATGTTGTGGAGCTGGGATGCCCATTCCTGCAAGCCTGAATTTACTGTGTCTCTGCACAGCCATGGAGTCGGGGGTATGTTAGGGGGAATGTGTAAGATTGCTCACCTTAGGAAAGGTGAGATTCGACACTTACCCCCTGCCCTGTACCCCCCCCACCCCAATGTAGCAGTTCCTTACAGAATGGCCAAGGGTAAAAGCTGCCTTGTGGGCTGGGGTCCTTCTGGCCCCCCTATACCTAGAGCATCACTTTCTAACATCCATTTTGGTATTGTCGTCTCTAACTATGATTTTTAGCATTGAAGTTTGTTTTAAGATGTTTTCTTAATCATGCAAATTTTAATTTGTTCTCAATAAGGGGTTGGTTTGAAAGTCCTGCTCTGGTATAACAACATGTAGATGCCTGGTTTATTCTCATTTTAACCACAAATAGGAAGGTAGGAGATACCAATTTATAGAGATAATGCAAAATATTTTCTTAGAGCTGTATTCTCTTAAGAGCAGCTCCAGATTCAGAGAACTACTATGTTATTTTTCAGGGATTAAGTAAGCGATCTTACTCCTAACAACGCAGACTTCCAAGAAATTTCAGACAGTTCATCACCATGTAACAAGACAGCACACGCAACTTGAATTTTAATTAGGATTTATGGTACTGCTGGAGTTATGGATGAGGAGATGTTTTTATTAACATTTCTCTGGACAACACTGAGTCATACTCTTGCTTTCTCATGAGTTTCTTTAAAATTTTCCATCAGTATTTCAGTGTTGCCTGGGAAATTGTGAGTTTAGGTGGTTTTTGTTTATTTGAAAATGTTTGATACCGTAAAATGCATGATTACACACCGTTTTAGAAATAAATGCACACACGTTGTAAATAGAAGGCACGGAAGCCATGCATGTTTCATTTAAAATTTAGATATTTAAGTTTTCCTCACCAAAATGCTTTCATTTATATTTGTATCAGTTATGTAAGATGATCCACCTTAAAGATTAAGGATGGAATTACTGCCCGCTGTTCATAAGCACGTCTGAGTTAAATTGATCACGTGGCAATAATAATAGCTGCTTAGCAGAGTTATTGTGACACATAAAGGAGTCAGTGCCTGTAAAGGATGTAGCGAGTTTCTCTGCATAAATTCATTACTCAATAACTAATAGTCCTTCTGATCGTAGATGTGCTGATCCATCCCCTAGCAGGGAAACTGTTTGAAATCCAGGCACAATCTAACAGAATAATGGTGCATTTTACGCCAAAATTAACTTTCTTAGGATGTTAAAGTTAATATGTTTTTTGGGAATGCAAATTGGGCTTTCATATGGATCAGTTTGGATGTAGATTCTCCGCGGAATTTTTTCAAAATCACGTTGCCTAACTCTTAATGCAAACTGATTTAATTTTTCAGGATCGAGGATGGTTAAATAGCAGTGGATTTCAGTTCAGCAGGAGCTTCCATTTACTTTGAATTCATTTCACTGACACATACCCAGAAAATGCAGACGCTCAAATGTATAAACCTTGTAAACTCGCTCAGTGGAGCAGGGGTGGGACTTCCTTCGAGTTTTCAGTGGAAAGCAGAAACAGGTCAGGAAGTAAAGACACTGTCGGAAAGCTACACACTTTAGAAACGGGGACATTTCAGAATGTTCTTATTTCTCAAGAACCGTCTCATAGCACAACACTTTCCAACCACTTGTGATGGGTAGTTAGGCTTTTTAGCTTGGTGGGTTTTCTTGAGTCTCCAATCCATCGCAGAAAGGCACTTTGTATGTAGTTGATACATCCGACCAAATACGTGCACTGTCTGTGTATCGAAAACTGTTCTGTCCCTAAAGGACCCGAATGAAGACATAAGCAGACAGGGGGCATGTGTATGATATATATGCACACACACACGCACACGCATATACACATATACGAGGGTATAAATCATGTCAATACACACATATGAAAACACATAAATACACATACACTTCCTGAGTGATAGCATTCTTTATCAAAAACACGAGAGACCTGTCTGTAAAGTGTCCAGCCACGTAACAGGAGACATAGAGGCAGCGATGGCTGGATTTTTTCCTGACGGGCCTCACATATGTATGCGAGGTCGGACAGTTAATTTCAGACACTCGCCCTAGAAAAACTGCTGCACCCCTCACCGCTGACTATCACTGCGGTCCCCTTCGAAGGACTCCCCGTGGGGAGCTGTGCACCGATGCCAGCGCCCAGTCCACCCTTCTAAGTGATTTTGAAACTGTTTTTCTGGAATGGCCATCAGAGCTGTCATTGTCCCCAGAATACGACAATTAAGTTTGCGAGCTTGCCACTTATTCCGTGCACTTATGTTCACAGCACTGTGCAAACAACTCACTAAGGTGTCATCACCTTGGATAGGGTCATTACAAGGACAGCTCTGATAACCATTCCAAAAACAGAGTGCCAAAATTGCTTTGAAGGGTGGACTAGGCACTGGAGTCTGTGCACAGCTCCCCAAGGGGAGAGCTTTAAAGGTGGCTGCAGTGATAGCAGTGAGGGATGTGGCACTTTTTCTGGGATGAGGTCACGAAATTGTCCAACCTTGTATGATCTCTTCATGGGAACAGTCATGAGTGACTCAATCTGTACGTGTTCACATATCCTGAACAGTGGAAAGGAACTGTCATTCTGTAAGATAAAAGTAATTGGCAGAACTTGGTGAAATGTCTGTTTTGCCTATTAATTAATTCTAGCTAATAATGTGTCTGCCAGATAAATTAGACCGTGGCGCTCATGCCTGACTCAGGGTCACATTGTTAATTTTGTGCTAGCTTTTTTTTTTTAATTTAGATTTTTTTTTTTCAAAGAGGGTTGGTCAAATGTGATGAGACAAGCACGTACTCTTTAACTTGGTTAAAAAGAAGGTTAGTTGCATCATAAATTTTTTATTAACTAAAATATTCTTGGGGGAAACAAATGGAAGCGTGCACTGAATGGAATTTGCCAACTAGCACCGCGGGCCTGTGAAAGTGATTCTTCGGGCCAGCGTGCACTCACTGACGGCCTGTTGAGGACCTGCGTGACGTCCTTCGGCAGACAGTCTGCACAGCACCTGGTTTATGCGAAAACCACTCCCCGGGAACAAGCGTAATGTTTACGTCTCCCGCTGAATCACAGGTTGACTCAGAACACCCGGTGCGATGGGGGTGAGAGGTGGGGTCTGTGGGAGGTGATGAGGTTAGAGGGTAGCGCCCTCATCCATGGGACCAGCGCCCTAATGAGAGGGACCCCACACAGCTCCCTCCCCGCTGGCATGGGAGAAGGCAACGAGAAGACGTTGGGAACCGGTCAGCGGGCTGTCACCAGACACTGCATTTGCTGGTGCCCCGATCTCCGACTTCCAGCCCCCTTGGGAACCGGTCAGCGGGCTGTCACCAGACACTGCATTTGCTGGTGCCTCCCTCTTTGAATTCCAGCCCCCTTGGGAACCGGTCAGCGGGCTGTCACCAGACACCGCATTTGCTGGTGCCTCGATCTCCGACTTCCAGCCCCCTTGGGAACCGGTCAGCGGGCTGTCACCAGACACCGCATTTGCTGGTGCCTCCATCTCCGACTTCCAGCCCCCTTGGGAACCGGTCAGCGGGCTGTCACCAGACACTGTATTTGCTGGTGCCTCCATCTCCCACTTGCAGCCCCCAGAGCTGTGAGAAAGAAGTGCACTTTGCTCGTCGGCTGTCTGTCTGGTCTGTCATGTTTAGTTAGAGCAGCTGCACGGACCTAGGACACAAGGTGTTTGCCTCGAGATGGCTCTTCAAGGAGAAGGCGCTTGGGACGCAGGATCGGGAGCAAGTCGCTTTGAGCTAGAAGTAGCACTGTGCGTGGGATAGAGGAGCTTTGGTGGCTCTTCAGTGGGTCACCATGACCCCAGCACCCTCATTCTATGGGCAGCCATGGACAGCGGATGGACACCTGGAGGCAGTGACTGTGCAGGGATGACAGGACTGTGCCTGGTGTGCCCGGTGCTTGGAACCTCCTCTGCGTAAACCCGAGGAAGGGTTTGTTCCCTTGGGCACCATTGGTGTGGGGGGCCGGATCGTTCTCTGGTGGGGACTCTGCCCTGCCCAGTCGGCGAATGAGCAGCGTCCCTCTCCCCACACCACACGGCCCCCAGATCGTTCACGGCGAAAATTTCTCCAGACGTAGCCGATGTCCCAGGGACAAACAGGAGACTGTGCCTCTTCGGCGAGAGGGGGTGTGGTGGTGGTTCTATGTGACGGGGTCACATCAAACAAGTGGTTGTTTCCAGGCTAAAGTGACGTAACGTGAGCGGTAAAAACAAGGCAGAGAGAGGCTGTTTAAGTGGAGGCAAATATTCGTAAGTGCTGAACTGGATTGCACCCCCCAAAATGCACTTCATGTTTCCCCGTCAAAGTTTCTGTTGTATTAGCACTTTTCAAAACCTCGCACCCACCGGGGACCGCAGCGTACGGGGGGTAGCGCACGTGTTCAGGTGAGGCGTGTGTTGAGTTTGGTTCTGACGTGGAGCGTTAGGTGTGCGAGTGAGATGGATTCGGAACCGTGTGTGTGAGACAGTCTTCTTATGGGGAAGGTGGGGACAGTGCGCAAAGGCGGTCCCTTCTGACACTTTAGACGGGTCCCCCGCCACAGCCACGTGGGAGAACTTGAGAAGCTTTGTGGAGTCGCTCGTGTGTCTAGTATCATCATGGCACACACTGACCATCACCGCACGCTGTCGTGTCACCTGTTTGTGTCGGCACTGGTCGCGGGAGCATGACAGGTGCTGCTGGATTTCTTGTCCTTTCTGAAAGGGTGGCCACTCGGAGCAGAGTGCCTGAACCCGCCCAGTGGTCTTCCAGGACAAAAGCATTGCCGGGGTCTGCAGTGGGGTCTGGGGGGGCTCTGTGCCATGTTTAAATGTCCCGTGCGAGCCCATCGGCCATGAGACGGGCCGTGGTGTTGTGGATGTTGTTGCTGCTGTTTGTCCGGTGGAGCTTTCATTATTTGTTTCCTGAGGAAAGGGGGCTGTTGTAGCTATTGCTTATTTGGGGGCGCTACAAGGGAGCAGAACTCGGTAACCAGAGGCCTCACTGTCCTGGCGCACCACGCCTCTCCTCAAATACACGAGGGACGCGGTGTCCCCGCGGGACGCGGCGGGTTGGTGACGCGGAGGGCCATCGGGTGCAACGTGCGCTCCCTCCGTCGTCGTCTCGCAGCGTGAGAAGGTGACGAGCTCCCGCCGTGAGCTGTTTTCCTCGTGCTTGCCCTGGCCGATGGCAGATCTCTTTCCGCTCGACGTGACTTCCTCCCGTCGTGCTGGAGGGTGGCCTCTGCTAACCGGGACGACGGACCCTTTGCGTCGCCCCAGAGGCCGGCTTCACAGGCTTGCGATTTGCAGTGCAGCCTCGTGACAGCAGGCTCGTGTCTGTGCGCCACGCGGCCACTGCTCGCCTCGGGGGGGTCCTCCGGCTTTGTCATCCCACCGTCACCCACGGACTTACCGGGCTTTGTCATGGCCACCCCCTCCCCTTCCTTGGCCAGCAGACCCTCCCTGAGGGGCCTGTCACCTGTGGGCCCGAGGCACCGTGACCGGGTGCGGGGGCGCCGTCTCTCAGGTGAGGGAGGGGAGGACAGGAACGCGCCCTGGGGAGGTCCCTGCGGCTTTGCCTGCAGCCTTGTAGTGCTTTAGAGGACCCCAAAGGGGCGTGCAGCTTCAGCCGAAAGTGGGAAATAACGGGCCTCTTGTTTCCCCGTAACAACAGTCTTTACCCTTTGAGAAGCAATTTCGGGCACGGAAGCCTAACAGTGTGTTCCGCCTTCCTGAGCGACGATGTAGCACTGCGTCCCCCCAGGACGGCCCGCGGGCTGTGGGGAGGCCCTCAGGGGGTGGGGATGGCCCGTGGGGTGTGGGGGTGGTCCGCGGGGTGTGGGGGTGGCCTGTGGGGCGTGGGGGTGGCCTGTGGGGCACGCGGATGGCCCGTGGGGTGTGGGGAGGCCCGTGGGGCATGGGGATGGCTCGTGGGGTGCGGGGATGGCCCGTGGGATGTGGGGGACGTTACAGCCAGCCCGTGCTCAGCAGCATCCGTGCGCGCGTCCCTGGTGTCGCAGTCCCTCGGCAGCTGCCTCCCCACATACGTCTCCCTCCTCCGCCGAGGCGACTGCGACATCGGCCGCGCTGACCTGAGCGACATCGGCCGCGCTGACCCGATCAGCATTGGCCGCGCTGACCCGATCTGGCTCCCAGGGTGCCGCCCCCCTCCGAAGAGTGTCAGCGCGGCCGTGAGTGTGACTGCGGAGGGGAGGCCCCTGTGTCCTTGGCTGGGAAATTCTCCCGGCCGTCCGCTGCTCCGGGCGCCTCGGCTGTACGTGCTGGGTGTACACCTACAGCTGTGCTTCCGGTCTGCATTAGCTGACTCGGGGGGTGGGCGTTCCACAGAAGGTGGCTGTGCCTTCACCCCGAAGTCCGGCGTCCCCAAGACCGTTCACAGAAACGTGTGCCCGCACCCCGGGGCGCCTTGCCCGCGTTTCTCCCAGAAACCCCCTCCGTCCTTTTGTCTAGAACAAGCGCGTCCGGCTCGCGGCGCAGGACGGCTCGGGGTGCGGCCCAGCGCACGCCCCCAAACCTCCTGAAAGCGTTAGACCTCTTTTGCTGCCTTTTCTTAAGCTCATCAGCCGCCGTGAGTGCGAGTGTGTGTTACGTGTGGCCTAAGACAACTGTCCTTCCAGCGTGGCCCAGGGGAGCCACGAGGGTGGACACTGCTGGTCTGCAGACAGCGTTGTCTAATCAGCCTGGAGACGCCTGTGCAACACGCCATCCTGTATGGTTTGCTGCTCCCGTCTCACAGAAAATTGAGGTGCTCTGTGTTGCTCCATGACTCTCCCTTGTTTTTGGAAAGGTTCCAGGACACGCTGCTGCGTGCTCCTCATGTCATTGGCCCCCGTGCCACGGGTGGGCACGTAGGCTGTTTAGAAACGCTGGGTAACAATGACAGAAAGAAAGAAGACTGGCTCTAACACATGGTGCAGCATTCGTCCATCTTCGAGTCGGGGTTCGATTGGTACCTAATACTAACTTTGTATCGATGCTGCGTTGGGTCTCAGAGGTTTAACCCCTTGCGATTCTAAGCCCCGTCTGTGAAAATGCGTCTTGGCCGCTCTCGCTAACACGGGGCGAGAAGAGGCGTGATTGGTGTCTCTCCCAGGTTAGCAGACTTTCTGTGCACATTTGGGCCCTGTGGGCCCTGTGCTTCCTGTCCCAGCGGCACATACCTGCCCTTGGAGTGTGGTCGCAGCCCCCGATGACTGTCCATGGACAGGGATGCCTCTGCTCCAAGAAACCCTTATGGACAAAAGTGGCTGCAGGCGAGCTTCTTTGCAGACTACGGCTTGGTGGCTCTTGGTCCGCCCGTACATCGATAATAATTTTTGTTTCTTTCGTGTGAGTTTAAAATCCATTTCAGGACCATTTCCTGTGAACCGTGTATCTTCCCTCATTTTTCATAATGAAACTGAACCTCCCCTTATTGCTCTGTGGGAGCTCTTTATATATCTGAAACCCAGTCATTTTCCTGCGTGCTGAAGACTTACCTCTTGTTCGTGTGTTGGGGTAGCCGACACCCCTCTGATTTGCAGAGGGCCAAGTAAAATTCACCTCCTGTCCTTTAGGCACGTGGCATTTACTCTTTCAAAAAGCTGCCTCTCATATGGAAGGTCAGTTTTACAGTTTTCTAAGGAGTTTCAACCAGCGGTATTGTACGTGTTCTTTAGAAACTAACTTTACAGACAAGGAGGCTGAAATTCGGAACTGTTTAGTTGCCTGGGCAGGATGGCGGGTCACAGGCCCGGAGCTCATGTAGCCCGCCTCAGTTCCGACCACGGTTGTTGGGTCTCCTTGCTCCTGTGCCTCCCGGCTGTGGCTGCCAGTTGCCATAGCGATGAAATGCCATTCCTCTGAAGTCACACTTCTGCCTTCTTGGCGGTACAGCTTCACGGTGCCTGTGGAGGGACAGTCAGTCCTTCACGGAGCCTGCCCTCTTCACAGCCCTTCTGCCGAAGCCATCGTTTCTTCTGCTCACCCCGCCCCCAGCACATGATGTCCCCATGGGGTGTGACACACATCGTGGCGGGAGGTAGAAGCCCTCGTTGACAGGGCTACCGACCACGAACAGTACAGTAGGCTGTCACACAGAAGAGAGATTTTGGAGGTTCTCACCCTGACCTCACGACAGCCACTGTGGGTGTCACCACCTACCCACACAGACCGAGGAGTCTTTGTAGGTCAGGGAGTCAGGAGAGTGCCTCGGGGGACACTTAGCCGGACCTGTGGGGTAGGATTGTTTCTCAGGGTCACCTTGTCTTCAGACGTAAGAATGCTCCTTCGCTCTGGGTACAGAGAGGGGCCTCTGTCACGTGAGGGTTGTGTGTCTCGCGTCTCCCACCCCCTCACACTCCTTCAGCCTAACATAGTCAGCATGCCAAGGTGGTGGGGGCAGCACTTCCCGAACCCCTTCACCATCCAGGACAATCGGTGCAAAGACGACGGAGCCGGCGTCCGGACACGCAGGCACACTGGAAGCACACGAAGCCACAGGCAAAGCCCCCACTTGGGTGGAGGGCGGCAGGGCAGAGTCGTTAGCGGTCTGGTTAGCGAGTCAGGTCCCTTTCTCGTTCTGAAACGGACGTGACGTCTGAACAGCAGGACACAGCGACCCGAGAGTCGTAACGCAAATACCGCGTGAGGGAGTTTTCCAGTTTGCTTCGAGATGATTCATTGATTCCTTCATTGAGGGGAAAACATTGATCAGGAGCTTCTGCTCTGCAAGACTCAGCCCGCAGTCCTGTGGGAGGCGCAGCCACAAATGGGTTTCTGGAACCTGGAGGCCAGGTGAGCACAGGATGAAAAGGGGCTTGGTGTCCCTCCCGGCTCGCACGTCCAGTTCCAGGGCTGTGAACGTGGGGATGTCGGGATGGCTGACTAGGTGAGGGAGGCGGGCTTCACAGATGGGCTTGTCCGGTGGACGCGGCGTTGATTCAGCCAATCACACCGCACGCCCTACCTGGGCAGTGGCCGTGAGCCAGGTTTGGGATGGTGCAGCCAACGTTTCAGTGCTTCTGGCACGTGATCTTTGCTATGACTCTTCCAAGCACTCCTCTTTGTGTGACCCTTCAGAAGAGGGACCCAGCGTGCGTGCGTGTGTGTGTGTGTGTGAGTGTGCGCGCATGTGTGCATGCGTGATGTCTGTGTGCATGAGTGCGTGTGTGATGTGTGTGTGCATACATGGGTGTGTGAGTGTGTGAGTGATGTGTGCGCGCATGCGTGCATGTGTGATGTCTGTGAGCGTGTGTGCGTGTGTGATGTGTGTGTGCGCATGTGTGGTGTGTGTGTGCATACATGGGTGTGTGAGTGTGTGACTGATGTGTGCGCGCATGTGTGCATGTGTGATGTGTGTGCGTGAGCGTGTGTGATGTGTGTGTGCACATATGTGATGTGTGTGCGCACACATGGGTGTGTGAGTGATGTGTGCACACGTGTGTGCACGAGCACGTGTGTGCGTGTTTGATGTGTGTGTGCACGCATGGGTGTGAGTGATGTGTGTGTGCATGTGTGATGTGTGTGCGTGTGTGTGCGAGTGAGTGGTGTGTGTGTGCACACGTGTGCATGTGAATGTGTGCATGTGTGCATATGCACGTGTGTGTGTGTGCGCGCATGTGTTTCTGTCCTGTGGGAGTCGCCCAGGCACAGCACTGCTGACGCAGATAAGAAAACGATAAACTTCTCTTCAGAACCACATGCCGGCTGCTGAGATGCCGGATCCCCCGTGCCGAACGGTGTGCCAGGGTGATTCGCATCACCAGGAGAAGGGGTGGTGGGATGACTTGGCTCCTTTTCCGGGATTTCTCAGCCTCCCTCAGCTTTTGGTCTTGGGGGCGTTCCCATGCTGCTACAGGAACGTACACAGGAAAAACACAAATCAACAAAGCAAAAGGAAAACAAACAGGGACCAGAACCCAGAGGGAATCCTCCCTCGCAGCCTCCCCTGACCCGGGCGGGGGCCTCTGTTAGAACGTTCGGTGGCAGCCCCGGAGCATCGATTCATTAACAAAGGAACTGCGTGGTGACGACTTAGAGAAGGTGGTGTGGCAGTCACTCGTTGGGAATATTTTTAAGTGCTCAGGACGCTCACTGTGGAAGTCAGCGTTTGGGTCCCGGGCCAGGGCTCTAAGAAAGCAGCGCACGCGGGACCTCAGCTGCACTGTGCTCGGGGCTTCGTCGCTGGTCCCCCATCTCTCCCCGCCCCCCGCCCCCATGATGAAGTGGCCTCATTCTGTCAGCTGGAGTCCCCTCCAACTTCTCCTCACACAACAGACTGAATTTATCTCCGACTTGACAGGTCTCTTGATTGCTTTCGCAGCCATCAGCCTGCTGTGTTTGGGGGCTGATGAGAAACGTGTGGTGCTTGGGGCTTTTATGGAAACGAGGGACACTGGGGGGGGTCCTACGGCTTTCCCATCGCCTTTCCGGGGTGGGTTTCATTACGAGGCCGCCTTCTCCCTCCAGGCGCTAAGTAATCATGTTTGCAGCCATCTTTCCTAGTATCTCCTTGGGTCCACGGGCCACGTTCCCCTGTGGCCTTCGCTTGCGGTGTGGAAAGTAGCCAAACCTTGACGTTTTATGAAATGGCGTGTGTGCTGCCTTTTCCGCCGACGCGATTTCACGGGGCCTTTCAGATTGAAAATTTGATACATAGTTGTCATGCTGCTTTGAGGAGTACCTGCAAATGGGACAGGAAGGCATGCAGGCAGTCGTCATATTTACGTGGTTTTAAGTGTGGTTGCCTGTCGTCAGGGACAGACCAGTGTGGTACACGGTGAGTCACCCCTTGTCAGCGTGCCAGGGCGTCACATTCCCGGGGACTGTTTCACTGAGCCCTAAGTGTAACATTTACATCTTGTAACACAGCCGTACCGTCTCCGTGCATTTCCCTGTGCTGTGAGCTGTGGGAGCAGAGCAGCTTGGAGCAAAGCAGCAAGGCGCCTTGCAAAGCTACGCGGTGCTCATGGCCTCATTGCCTGAGTGTGGCCTAATGTCTAAGTAAAGCTCAGGCATGACTCAGCATCATGACTTGACTTCCCCAAATGTGTCTGTATTATTCTGTGGCAACATATCCCAAAGGTTCATGAAAGTAAAGCAGAGCCCACGTGCTCCCCTCACGAGAGCTTCAATGGCCAAGCGTTCCTGCGTGCTTTTTTCTTTTAAGCACCATAAAGAATACTGCAAAACCATAACTTCTCAGGTTTGGTGGGGAAGTTGATCGACGATCAATAACACCGGCAAGGGACCCTGGCGTGTGGCTTGTTTTCCTTTACACTGTGTGACACGTTCCCCACAGGTCTCTCTGCAGCCGACGAGGCATTGCATTTTATTAACTGGGAAAGAAAAAGATGTTAAAACTCAAGTCTGGTGATACAGGTGCAGAGAGCTGCTTCTTGGATATTTTTATGGGGCTTGGGCAGCACAGAGAATTTTCCCTGCCACTCAAACTGAGTGACACTATCTCAAGTGCCTCCTCCCCACATACACGTGTGACATGAAAGGTCAGTGCTGCGTGGATCCCTACAACACGCACCTTGAAATGAGGCGTCCTCGCTCACACAGTTTGAATTCGGGTCAGCGGCTCGCCATCTCCAAGCTTCCATTGTATCCCCCGTCTAAGGGAAGCCTGCCTGTCAGAGGAGGCACGTGACAGGCAGGCTCCGTGTCCTACCGCGCGTCCCCTCGCAGCTCTGCTTCAGCACCCCCCGGGGACCACTCCAAGCCGCGCCTTTCACCGCCGCCCTGCCGACAACAGCTCGTGTGCTGCGGCGGCCTTTCCTTGCAGAGCTGGGTGTGGAGCTCGGGCACTGTCGTGGGCCGTGCCACGGGCAGGCGCAATGCAGTGTTTGTAACACCACCAACCAGCGGCGTGGGTGGACCAGTGCCTCGCCCAGCCTCCTCCTCAGGGACACCCCTGAGTGCCTTCGACAGCATTCCTCAGACATGTCACAGAGCAGTGGAGCCCCAGGGGACCGGGCTGCGAGCACAGTCACGCACACTCCACGTGTGCGTCTGAGAGGCATTGTGGTTCCTTGTCTCTTGCACACACCACCATGCAGTTAGGAGCTTGGCCAGCTCCGGCTGCTGGAACACAAGATTGCACTTGGGTGGCTTTGCACATCTGGGAGGCCAACAGGTCACCATCAAAGTATTGGCCAGTTTGGGGTCTAGTAAGGACCCTCTTCCTGATGCACAGGTTGGCCTCTTCTCACTGTGTCCTTATGTGGCGGAAGGGGGCGGGAGCTCTCTGGGGTCTCTTTCACAGGGACACTGGTCCCCTTTATAAGGGCTCCACCCCCAGGACCTGCCACCTTCCCATTGTCACTGCTTCCTAACCCCATCACATTGGGGGGATAGGTTTCAGTACATGAATTTGAAATATTTAATGTATAGCAGTCACATGGGACGTTCTTAGGACATGCTTCAATCAGTCCCAGCCCAGCTCTTCAACTCACCCTACATATTCGTCACCCGCATGGCCCGTGTAATGCAGCTGCCTGTGACTGACTCAGGTCTGTCCATGGTTCTGCATTTGTAGGAGACCAGGGCTGTCCAACCTTGGGGCTCCCCTGGCCCACAATGGAAGAAGAAGAACTGTCTTGGGCATCACATAAAATACACTCACGCTAAACGATAGCTGATGAGCTAAAAAAAAAAAAAAAATTCCGTGCATCATTTCCATAACATTTGAAGAAAGTTTATGAGTTTGTGTTGGGCCGCATTCAAAGCCATCCTGGGCTGCGGGCTGGACAAGCTTGTGCTAGATAACAGTTTCGTAAGAGAAGGGGGACTTACTACACAGCAGGTTGACCATGTAATTCTTGCTAACAGATGTCACCCCAATAAGTATAACAATAAAAATAAATTTAAGAAAAAGAAGAAGGAAACTCTCACATGTCTGTACACTTGAGCTGTTGTGACCGACGGCCCTCATGTGGAAAATTCTCTCGTCGTTTTGAAGGGCGTAGCATCAGGAGAGCTGTCCGTGTCATCTGACCTCGTACTAGAGAGGATCCTCATCGGAAGTAAGAAACGGGGGCCGAACCGCAGGCTCTTCTGGAGGCACTCGTTTGCCTAGTCAGTGCTTTCCTCTTTCAGGCGGTGGCCAGTTCTTACTTTACTTTCCATCTTTGTTGAAGACCTGGGACAAGATTAACTTGTACCATCATTCGTCCGCAGTAAAACGGCTGCTGTTTCACGTAGTAAAGTGGCGTTCCATTTTAATGATTTACTCTTTTGAAAAACAGGACAACAGACCCAAAACGGAGTTGCTTTATACTAAGCTCCATGTCCCCAAACTGAGACTTCACTCCATAACACTGTCCTGCCCCTCCTGGTCTCACATTTTGACGGCTCTTGTGGATGTAGAATCTAAAGTGAGTCCCACAGGAATCACGTGATCGGCACGAGGCAGGGCGTGTGCCAGGTAGACCGCTGCCATCCCTACAGGGAAGTGACTTGGCAGTAAGCCCCCACTTCACGGCCACGGTGACTCCTTTGTCTGCACTCCCTATGCCTTTAACAGTTGTTTGCTTTGTCGACTCCTCAGCATTCTCTTCTGTCCGCCAGACTGGATGCTGCCCCACTCACATCAGTTTTTGCTAAAGTTCTTCAGTATGCCTCAACTTATCCTTTACTGTGTCGTACGTTTGCTCTGGCCACGTGTCCTGCCAGCCCTTGACATTGTGGATCTCTCCAGGGTAGGGACTTTCTCTCCTGTGTCATTGCTTGTCCAGCCTCTGTGTCTTGTAATATGAGGTCCGAGTCTGCTATTCCCAACACCCTGAAGCCATCTCTGAATTGTCTGTCTTCCTCCAGCATGCCCGTGCCCGGGGCAGGATTTGCCCACAGAGTCATCAGAAAATAACACCCCATTATAATGAAAAAATGCCCAAAGAACGCATGGAGAGTAACAGCAGTGAGGATACTCTGAAGCAGAAAGGAGGGAATTCCCGGGATTTCCGTAGAGGGAGCTAAGAAGTTCATGGAAGTGAGCGGCGTGCGCGCCAATTGTCCCGAGACTCCGTAGTCAAAGGCTGCAGAGGAGAGCACATCCGCAAAGTCCAGGGGCCCGCGGCTCCTTCCTCGCTGCCTCGTGAGTGGCTTCTGGATTTTTCTAGTCATCCCAGGGCTGGAGTACATCCCAAGGCAGTTACTTGTGTTGGCTTTCAGATAAAATCTCCCTTAGTTCTGTTTTTAAGATATTTGCTGTCATGCTGAGCAAAATAAGTCAGACAGAAAATGTCAAGAACCATATGACTTCCCTCATATGTGGGATAGAAACTGAAAGCAACAAAGAAACCAGGACAAACAAGCAAAAACTCATAAGCACAGACAACAGTTTCCTGGGTACCAGACGCAGAGGAGGGAGAGGTCACATAAAAAAAAGGAAAAAAGGAACTTGTTGGAGAGCTAAGGGGATGTTGGAGGGACGCTATAGAACGTGTAGGAACTCTTCTGCTGCTTTGATTACAGTCCACTCGTCTGTTTTCGGCTCTACCGCGTCTGCTTGACCTGTGTTACTCTGGATCGAGAAAGCACGTGCGCACGGCCGTGTTTCATCTTCTCGTATGGGCAGCAGTGAGGCTCCAGCCTCGCCGTGAGAGCCTCATCTCTGACTTCATGTGGTCTCGGCAAAGTCACCCAGTGTCTCAGCACTTACTTTCTGGAGTCTCCAGATGAGTGCGTGGGGGACGAGAATTGTTTTTCCCTTACTGTTCTACGATGTGACTGGGTGGCACCCTTGTAAAAAACAGACGAAAAGATTAAGAAGAGAAAAACAAGCAGACGTTCATTGGCACGTCCGCTGCATGTATACATGGGCGATACCCAGGCGGAGAAATGAATAACCCTGCAAACACGGCTTAGAATTGAGGCTTAAATGTCACCTGCAGCTGAAGGCAAAAGGGAGAGGCAGGTGTGTGGGAGGCCAGTTAGGGGCAGGTGACAGGAAAAGGAAGGTAAACCAGAATAGGGTTGTTTGGCGAGTTCTAAGTCACTGCTTCCTTCATTGATAACAGTTCCTTGTGATTGACAGTCGTGGTTCTCCTCCTGGTGCAGAGATGAGAGAGAGACTGCCTTACCGATGGAGACACAGTGGCCTGCCGTAGGACAGGGGGAAGCAGGTAGTGGGTTACAGCACAGAGTGGAATGACAGTGAACCTGTGACATAAAATCCCCCTTAATTCTGTTCTTAAGGTATTTGTTACTACGCCGAGCGAAATAAGGCAGACAGAAACCGGTAGGACTTCACTCACGTGTGGCATAGAAAACTGAAAGCACCTGAGGTACAAGACAGACAAGAACTCATACACACGAGCAGCAGTTTCATGGCTCCTCTTTGCTTGGCCTGTCACATGTCCCACACAGGTGCGCCCCCATGTAGGTGTCCCAGACAGGTGCGCACCCATGCTGGTCCAGGACAGGTACGCACTCATGCTGGTGTCCAGGACAGGTGTGCGCCCATGCAGGTGTCCTGGACAGGTGCGCGCCCATGCTGGTCCAGGACAGGCGCGCACTCATGCTGGTGTCCAGGACAGGTGCACGCCCACGCAGGTGTCCTGGACAGGTGCGCGCCCATGCAGGTGTCCAGGACAGGTGCGCGCCCATGCAGGTGTCTCGGACAGGTGCGCGCCCGTGCAGGTGTCTCGGACAGGTGTGTGCCTGTGCAGGTGTCCGTGACAGAAATACGCCCATGCGGGTGTCCCAGACAGGTGCACACCCATGCTGGTGTCCAGGACAGGTGCATGCCCATGCAGGTGTCCAGGACAGGTGCGCGCCCATGCAGGTGTCTCAGACAGGTGCGCGCCCTTGCAGGTGTCTCAGACAGGTGCGCGTCCATGCAGGTGTCCAGGACAGGTGCGCGCCCATGCAGATGTCTTGGACAGGTGCGTGCCCATGCAGGTGTCCGTGACAGAAATATGCCCATGCAGGTGTCCCAGACAGGTGCACACCCGTGCTGGTGTCTCGGACAGGTGCGTGCCCGTGCAGGTGTCCATGACAGAAATATGCCCCTTTTTAAAGGGTGCCTTTGAGTAGTTGAACATCATACGCCCCTTCTTCTTCATCTCGTAAGACCCTCAGGTGACAGATCCTCCTCAGGAGACCTCAGAGGCCCACCGAAACGTAAAACTGTGTTTCGAGTTTGACGTGACTCATGTTTCTTCAATGTCCATGGTGAAGAGCTTCCTTTCCCCAACCTTTTAATAGGGTTTCAAATTGACGTTGACATTTTAGGAAATCAGAATTAGCTTCTTTCTCCTTAAAGTCCTGTGTCTTATGTAAATGGCTGCGCTGACTTTTGTGGAATCGAATATTCCAGAAAATGTCATGGAACCTAATATAAAACACGTTAACATTTCTCATTTTTAGATCTTAAAGGGATGTGGTGTTAAAAATCCAGACGTTAAAAAATAAAAAATCCAGACGTTGACCGTCACCCAGCTTGTGCTAAACTTTGTGCGCATTGAATTTGGAATGCAAGAACTGAGCGTCGAAACGAAGGCCCGGCCATACCTGAGGGAGACAAAGTGGAAACCCGGAGTGAATTCTTAGTTTCCCTTAAACAAGAGCTGCTTTCAAAGTCAGATTTTATTAATGGAACGACGGCAGGTTGTGGTGAAAACCTCAGAGGCGTTTCATTTCCATTGTTACGAGTCTCCCAAAATCCCCGTGAGGTTCTAAACGACAGCCCTGTGTGACGGAAGTCATTACTCACAATTTCATTGATCTTTGCAAGGAAGCTCTTTCGGTGTCATTGTGCATTCAGATACCCTCGTAGTTACCCCCTGAAGTCGGATATTTGTTACCAGTGTGAGCATTTCACGCATTTTCAGAAGAAAAGAGTTTTAAGATCTCGTAAAGTGTGCACGTCACACACTTGCTGGAACAGTCACACTAACGTTGTGAACTAATGGTTGGACCATAGAGCAAACGCAGATGGCAGCCTGGTTAGGAAGGGTGTGAAATGATACCGGTTTTTATTAAGAAAAGGGTACACACTTGCTTTCTAAAAATGTCCCTTCCTGAGATGCTGTTCTACCTGACACTTGTCCTGTACCCCTCGTTTTGTGAGGGGAATCTGCCTTCGGAAGGCGGAAGGCTACTGATTCATGTGCTAATAAAGGATTAAGTGAACGTTCTCACACATAATTTGTATCATTTTACTATGATGTATAGGAGACAGCAACACAACAAAGGAAAGAATTCTTCCCCATTCTCAATCAAAATGGGGCATTCTTCAGTGTGCCCAAAGTTTGTTATTTCTAGCTGCCACTACGCCATCATTTCATGATGTGCATCAGGCATGCCCGTGAAACATCGTCAGCCCTCACGTGTTGAAATGACGCGGACAGTGAAGCTCCGTCACCATCGTCTGTTATTTCTGCCAGCTCTTTCCTGAATCCTACACGTCTGTCCCACAGCTACACCGCACGCTTATGCGGTTACACACAGTTGTTCTCAGTGGGTTTTGTTTTTTACAAAGCTGCGATCGTATCATTTAATATTACTCTGCAACTTGCCTCACTCGCTAACCTTAGCATCTAGGGAGCTTCCCGGAAGTAAACCATTTTTAAACCAATTGCATATTGGCGATTTCGTGGATGCACCATAATGGGTTTCCCTGCGGGGGCGTCCGTGGACAAGGTCAGGTGAAAACCCTCCTTCTGTTCTTGGGCACTCGGTGAGAATTCTGTAAATAACCAGCCAGTGAGGACTCTGCCCTCTCATAACTTCAGTGACATATTATCATGTCACTGGAGTAAATTGGCCGCACAGTGTAATTAGCTCAGGTTCCCATCGGTGACTCACTTTGTTCTCGATAAAATGCAAACCACGGAAGGACCATCACGCAAAGCAAAATAAGCCAGACCGAAAACACCAAGAACCACATGACCTCACGCATATGCGGGATATAAAACTGAAAGCAACAAAGAAACAAAAACTCATGGACACAGTCAGTTGTTTAGGGGTTACCTGGGGACAAGCATGGGGGGGAGAGCGGGGGGGGAGGGGAGGGAGGGGGTCAGGTACGTGGTGATGGATGGACAACTGACACTGGGAGGTGAACACACAACACAACACGTAGACGATGCACTGGACAGTTGGACACCTGGAACCTGTGTCATTCTTGTCAACCAATGTCACCCCAGTAAGTCCAACAATAAGAAAAATAGCAACCCGATCTTTCTCATACAAGGTTGGAGGTGCCTGCGAGTAGAAATGAAAATCGTAACAAAACAAGCAAATCACCAAGAAACTAACAGAGACATGCCTGTGTGTGTGTGCATGTGTGAATGCGAGTGTAGGTAGTTGGGTAGACAATAGAGGCAGGTGGATGGATGTGTGTGTGTGTGAATGTGTGTGTGAGTGTGTCTGTCTGTGTGAGTGTGTGTGTGTCTATAAGTGTGTCTGTGTGTCTCTGTGTCTGTGTGTGTGTCTGTGTGTGTCTCTGTGTGAGTGTGTGTGTGTCTGTAACTGTGTCTCTGTGTCTGTGTGTGTGTCTGTGTGAGTGTGTGTGTGTCTGTGTGTGTGTGTGTGAGTGTGTGTGTGTCTGTGTGTGTCTGTAAGTGTTAAATTTAGGCTTACTATTAAATTATGGATTACCTTTAAATCGGGAATAGGTTCACTTTTCATTGCAGGTTGCATGATGGT
>PVJL010015612.1:0-23683 GCA_004026885.1 Lyroderma lyra | reverse complement strand
AACTGGGGTATAGGATCACCAAAGGCAGAAAACATGATTTAGCATTCTACTGAGTCCCCGGCACCTAATTTAATGTTAGGCCCATAGTAGGTATGCATGAAACTCCCGTTGACTAGTTTATGGGGAATCGGATTGTATTTGAAATTTGACATAATTGGACAGGATTGAATCTGTAATGACATCACAGCTAGAGAAAGAATGTGTCAGTCAAAAACATTCTCCACTAACGTTTATTTATTTTTTTGGTCCTCAGAAGCTGTGCCTGCAAGTTGGTGCAGAAAACTTGAGGCACTGGCTATTTAATGAGATATTTGTTCCAAAAAGCCGAGAATGTTTATACTGTTTTACTTGCACAGTCTTGTTTTTAATTCAGAAATATCACTTGCTGTTAATTGCGTGGATAAAAATATGTAAAATGAATAACAGAATATCATGCGATTCAATTTCGTTTAGTTAATTCATCTGCAATGAATGCACTAAGCACTTTTACCTTGTGCAGGTAATTGACCCTCAAGTAGCATCGTTATACATTTTTTAAACACATCACTTAAAATTTTATGGACATTTCCCCTACTCTTACTTTCTCAGATTACATGAACATTACAGCAATGAAGAGGGGTTATCACAGCACTTCTTGCAAATTCCAGGTTACAAGTGAATTGGTCAATGGACAAATCTGGGCCAACAAAACAAGCTCTCAGCTCCCCATAAGCGATCTCTCTATTATTTTCTTTCCCCTTCTTTTAATGTTAGCTACCTTTATACTCTTCTATATATAGAAGGATCATCAAGACTGTGGGCAGGCTGGCTGAATCGACACAGCGATTTCACCAGTATATCTCCTGAAGAGCCATCAAGGATGCTCTTTGTCATACCAAACATTGGTTTAACATCATGGAAATAACAAGACCTAATGTTTAGGGTGCAGACAAGCTGTCACTCCACCCTAGTCAGTGAAATGTCCCACAGTCCTATGGAAGGCCGGACCAAGTGACCAAGCTTTGCACAAGAAACTTGGGTATTGTGTTGGAAAAAGTAGACTCTGAGTTGTCAAGGCTCCTCCTACAGGGAAGGATTCATGTATCGTGCAGATGGCAACAAGGCAGGACACATAGCTCAACGCCAAGGAACCATTCTTGTTTTTTACCGTCCCTTCCACTTCCCCACAACTGCTCCAAAAGAACAGAGCTTTGGGCACTGCTTCCTTAAAATCACAGCAAGTAACTGCAGTTTAAGAGCCATTGCATCGCTCAGGGTCTGCATTTTTTGTTTATGCTGTCTACTTGAACTAGAACGTAAGCTTCAATGGAGCAGGGGTATTGTCAGTTTTCTTCACTGCTGAATCCCCAGCATCTACAGGAGTAATCAGTCATATTCAGGGGATAATAAATACTTGTTGCATGAATAAGGTGTTGTATGAACAGGCTTTGGCCACAAGGTCCATCCTAAACAAGGCTCCCTTCTGGTCTCTGAGTAACACGGAAAGTGGCCAAGTGAAGCCTCAGGCACTCCCTGACTCTAGTAAGGTCAACACGAACAAGACTGCAAGCTTCCTGATTTAGGCAGACCTGAGATGGAATTCTGCTTCTCTCACTTGCAAGTTGTGTGACACCGGGATTGCTTTAGAACTTCTCTCAGTCTATTACCTCCTCTGCATAGTGGTACAACAGGCGCCAAAGCTCTCATTCATTTATTTAGTCAAGAAGAATTTATTGAATGTCCTCTATGTGCCAGGCGCTGTCATGGGTGCTGCGAATAATTACATTTCTGGGACTCTGGAAGGTAACAGTGATGAAACAGACAACTTACCATTGTTTCATGAGCATGGAGTTGGGCTCTGATGGGAATATTGCAGCGAGCCAGGGGCAGACACATTAAGTGAAACTGCTGCTGTTCACGTTCTTCCAATCTGTCTGGTGAAAGGTATACGAGGGATGTCCGGAAAGTATCCAGGTTTGTAACATGAAAAATAGAGGCATTTATGGCTGGACTTTTTCTGGACAGCTTTTGTATACCTCTAAGAAGCACCCAGCCTGCCTCTCCATTCATCTGTGTATTTCTGGCTAAGCTCTAGCCAGGTGTAGCTCAAACACTCAAGTGACAGCAAAAGTCACAATGGAGCAAAATATCTTTCCTCTGTGGAGATCCCCGTCGATGTTGGCATATGACCAGTTTCCAGAGGACTCTAGAGTGCAAGGGGGAAAAAAAAAGGAAAACTACAAGATGTGCAAGAAAGAATCTCCAAGGTAAGCATCACCACTTTGGAGCAGTAGCGGAACACACCTTTGGAGCGAGAAATTGGATGGAGTGTCAGTCTGGGCTGGGCATGGTTTGGGGGGTTTTAGGGCACAGAGATGACACAACAAAGGCCCTGCCCTCTGGGAGCTCACAGTTAAATAAGGAAGAAACAGAAACAGATCATTTCAATGTGGACATGTTTGTTATTTTCCTTTCCCAAGTACTCAGGGAGGTATTTATCAACACCTGCCCCCTGCCTTCTACAGGTGAGGGAAAAGGCTGAAAGGTGTTGAAAACTTGGGTAGTCGATGATGGAGTTGGAACTCACATCCAGGTTTGTCTGCCCCCAAAGCCAGACCTTTATCCTCTCACTATGACAACACATCACTTAACATTTTACTTGCTTAGATATACCTGTCACCTGTGATTCCTGACCAGACATGCATTGCACTTCCCATAGGGCTCACACTTGGAAAATCTAGGCCACCCCCAGGGAAGGGTAGCCCTGTAAAGTGTTAAGTCAGATCTCAGAATTGCTGCTCTGAAAACAACCGGAAGAAGCAGGCTGTGTGGAAAGTGACAGCACAGCTAGGGGCATGTACATGTCAGTTCTGAATGAAAACTGGTGGCATGTTATAGGTGGGAGCCTGGGCTAATGTAAGCTGCAGGGAGCACTGGAGCCAGACTGATCTAGTGATGAGGCTGGACCACACCACTCTTTAGTGCCAAGCCCTTGAGCACGTTAAGCCCTTTTGCAGCCTGATCACACCTGACCACCCCTTGGTCTGGCGTCAGAGCCTTACTCTATGTTTCCAGTGCCTCTTTTCCTTACTGCTGTCAGAGCTCTTGTCAAAATGTTTGGGAGTGCCATTTCTATGTAAGTGTCTGTTCCCCAGAACGGACTGGAAGCATTTGTGGCCTTGGTATGGTTCCTCTCCTTGTCCAGAAAGCCCCGTCAGGTACACACAGGAGTTCAGTATGTGTTTACTGTATGACCGATTCCTCAGTAAAGGATAGCTTTCATACCACCACTATACTCAAACTCCCTCTCACTTAGAGGGAGATTTGTGGCTTTCCATCCTCACCCTGTGTTTA
The DNA here is from genome assembly GCA_004026885.1 of Lyroderma lyra. Classification (NCBI taxonomy): domain Eukaryota; kingdom Metazoa; phylum Chordata; class Mammalia; order Chiroptera; family Megadermatidae; genus Lyroderma; species Lyroderma lyra. The sequence continues at coordinate 20,350 of PVJL010015612.1, read as the reverse complement.
GAACCCAGCAGACCTACCATTCTTGACTAATTGGCTTCTTCATGAACGCCGCCGACTTGTTATTATCCGATGCACTGACCTTGCCTCAGGGTGAGAGCACGTTAGGTGACTTACGGAAACTTTCCCAATTACAAGCTGTGTGACATAGTGAGTCTTCAATAAGTCCTTGTTGAGTGAATGCACTATTGAATTCATACAAGCCTGAGAACTGTAGTATTTTATTTTAGAGTTTACATCCATAGACATTATTTTGGCAGAATTAAATCCTGGCAGAATTAAATTCCTGAACCCAGTGATCAGTGAAACTGTCAACATAAGTAAACATTTTCACAGTCACTAGGAGATGACTCTCCTGCTTTCCTTCTAGTCCTTGACAATGCATTTTCACTCGATTTGAATTAACCCCTTTCTTCTTTTTTTAAATTAAATTTATTGGGGTAACATGGGTTAATAACATTATAAAATGTTCGTGTATACAAGATTATAATTCGACATCAGTGTACTCTATTGCGTGCTGCCGAGCCAAGGTCTTGTCTCTCTCCCTCACCATGTTTTTGACTCCCTTTACCCACTTTACCCTCTCCCCAGTGGTTAACCACCATCCTGTCCCCCATATCTATAGTTTGTATGTTTGTTTTGTTAGTTCATTTGTTGCTTTGGTTGAATATTTCACATATGAGTATAACCATACAGTTTTTGTCCTTTTCCAGCTGACATTTCACTTAACTAATTCTCTCAAGAGCCATCCGTGTTATCGCAAATGACAATATTTCATGTTTTTATGGCTGAGTGGTATCCCATTGCAGATATGTACCACATCTTCTTTATCCAATCATCTGTCGATGGACACTTAGGTTGTTTTCATGTCTTGGCTAACATTGATAACCCTGCAATCAACGTAGGGGTACATATAACTTTATGAACAAGCGTTTTCATACTTTTGGGGTAAATACTCAGAAGAGGGATTGCTGAATCATGTGGCAGTTCTATTCTTAAATTTCTGGTGAACTGCCATGATATTTTCCACAGGGGCTGTAGCAATTTTCATTGACACCAGCAGTGTATGAGGGTCCCTTTTTCTCTACAGCCTCTCCAAAACTTGTTATTTCTTGTCTTTTTGATAATAGCCATTCTAACAGGTGTGAGGGGGGTATCTCATTGTGACTTTGATTTTCATTTTCCTAGTAACTAGTGATGTTGATCATCTTTTCCATATCAAAATCCCAGTGTCATTTTTCAAAGAAATAGAACAGAGAAAATCATACCTAAAATTTGTATGGAGCCACAAAAGACCTCGAATAGCCAAAGCAATCTTGAGTAAAAAGAAGAAAACCGGAGGTATCACACTCCCCGACTTCAAACTATACTACTAACCTACAGTAATCAAAATAATAGGTTAGTGCCAGGATTACGGATACCCAGAATAATGAAGCAGAATTGAGAGCCCAGAAATAAGCCCACACATACACGGGCACCTAATTTTTGACAAAGGAGTCAAGAATATACAATGGCAAAAGAAAAGCCTCTGCAATAAATGGTGTTGGGAAAACTAGATAGCCATCCACAAAAGAATGAAACTAGACTCCTATCTGACACCATACACAAAAATTTAACTCAAAATGGATTAAACACCTGCATGTGGGACCTGACACAATAAAATACAAAGAAGAAAACATAGGCACTAAGCTTACAAACCTTGGTCTCAGAGGTGATTTTGTGAACTTGACCCCAAAGGCATGGAAAAAAATAGCAAAAATCAATGAATGGGACCTCAGCAAAATAAAAAGTTTCTGCACGGCAAAAGAAAGCATCAACAAAATGAAAAGATATCCAACTGAATGGGCGAAGGTATTTGCAAAGGATACTTCCGATCAGGGGCTAAATGCAAAATATACAGGGTCTGACAAAATTAATGCCTTTTTTTGTGTGAGCTAGTAATCTATACCAAATCTTTTGTTACAAAATCATAAGCATGTATGGTTATGATTTTGTAATAAAAATCATAAGTCTGGGCATTACTTTGGTTGAACGCTATGTAAAGAAGTCACACAACAACCAAAAGAACAAACAATCTAATTGAAAATGGCCAAAGGACCTGGATAGACATATTTCCAAGGAAGACACAGATCCAACAGACATATGAATCCTTTTTTGTTTTGTTTTGTTTCGTACTTTTCTTCCTGATGGCTAGGAAGAGACTAATAATTGATCACCCACAGTCTCTTTTTTGTTACAATGTCTGTGAATGCGTCAGCCATTAGACTCCAGGAAATCAATACAAATATAATAAGCATCATTGAATGTTTGTTGAAACCTCTCTTCCAATGTGGAATTAGTAAAGTAGGTACCATAATTTGGCTGTTTTGTATTAGATGCCAAGTAAAGTTTTGTATTGCACTAAGAGATAATGAAGGAGAAGGAAATTGTGACTCATTTTTCAGTGTCATCCCTCATTGTAACCAGGACGGTCCACGCCACAGGAAATTAAATTGGGTCAGGATTTCTCAGAGCTCTTTTAGCACTTTTAAGACTGTTGGCAATTCTTGATACCACTGTGCTGTTTTGATTTTTTAAAATATTTTCAGTAAAACAGAATGACTCTTAAGATTGAAATGGAAAAATCAGTGTAATGTGAAGATAACTGTACAAATAAATACAATAAGATGTGTATGAGGTTTTCACACATTCATTTTAAATTGTAAAATGAAATAAAAAGAATTAAATGAACAGACCTCCACACTACTGATTATTTTATATGTATGCTTTCATCTAATCCTTGGTATTATGCAACTCAGAATTCATAACACCATTTCCATTCTCCAAGATGAGTAAATTGAGACCTGAAAAGTTAGGAGACAGGCAGAAAGTGACAGAGCTGCCATTCTACAAACCCAGATGGAAACCCACAGTTATGTGATGCCAAAGCTCACCAAGCTACCCAACCAGGCAGCTAGGCAGTCTTCAGCTTAACTATCTACCACCAATTCTCCCTTTTCTTTGCTCTCTGACACAGCTTCATGGATTTACATCCCCTCTCCTCTCAATACTATCGGCCCATTTCTCATTCCTGAGTCGTCTCCCCAGATGCTGTGGCAAAATGCTCAGAACACTCAACAAGACTAAGTACAGATTTTTTTTTTTTTTTTTTGCTTTTTGGTATGTGGGTAGCTCCCTGACCGGGAATGGAACCCAGGCCGCAGTGCTGACAGCGCCAGCGCCGAAGCCTTAAGGCACTACACCACCAGGAACTCCCAGATTTTTTTTTCTCCCTGAAATGTAGTTATACTTTCTGTCTCTTGGGGACAGGACAACTTATTTGAACACTTTCCAATTATCATTGCTGTTTCCAATGTTCTCTTCTGTCATCCACAAACTGTGTTCTGAGGAGGGTCCTTTATTACAGAAACAGTTTCTGGTAGAAATAAAGTAAATCAAGCTTAGAGTAGGCCTATGTAAAAGGAGATGGCAGAGGGGAAGGACAGAAAGGTGGCTTCTATTATTGAGGAAACAGAAGGTCCCACAAGGAATAGAGGAGAGATGGAGAGAGAGAGAGAGAGAGAGAGAGAGAGAGAGAGAAAGAGAGAGAGAGAGAGAGAGAGAGAGGTTGATTGAGAGAGAGAGAGAGAGATTGAGTGAGAGAGAGAGGGAGACTGGACCATTTTCTACAGGGGAGGAAATCTGGAGGAAAGATCAGAGATATCCAGAGGAACATTACAGTGATTTTCCATGGAGGGTGTCACGTTAACGTTTTTCCCCATCCTCCCACAAAGGCCTTGGTGTGGCTGTGATATGTTATACAAGTATGTGGATTGCCAAATAAAACTCATACATTTCTATTAAAATTTTAATGTCCAAGTAACCCTCAAACTATTCTGGGTGTCACCAGTTTTCTGTGTTTTACACTCTTGGGAGCTCTTACTTTCAGGGAAGTGAGAGGAGCTCAAGTTGTACAGGCCTGAATTGGAAAGTTGCACATGAAGGTAGTGGAACAAGTAAGAAAATAGTCAATAGTGTTGACTATTATTAGTCTTTGCACTTCACAGCCTGAGTTAATTCCCCAGTCCCAGATTATGGCATACTTTACACAGAGTTGCTGAGTAGTACATGTCATTTCAGGAAGAGCAATCACACTGTTCCTGTGTCACAAATCAGCACAGAAGGGAGCATGCCAGGACGCTTGAGGTCCTCAGGCCAGGGATGGAGGAATATAAGGCTGGGGCCATATCACTGCCATTTCTATTTTATTCTTTCTGTCCACAGAACGAAGTCCTGGACCTATTTTACACTTAGATACTTTGTACTATGCGGACTTATAATAAATAATGGGTCATAAATGATTCACATACATTCTCACTGAATGATACCAGATGGTATCAGCAATGGATCTGTGACCCCAAGTAGATATTGGAGGAAATCGTACAATCCTGGGTTTGTGCCCTGGGAAACCAGAGTTTAAGCGGGCTCCTTTTCAGTGTGTCTGGAAGGATTCTCTGAAGCTGGCAGGTAGCTGATGTCTGTCTCCAAAGGGTGCAAGATATTAGCCTCCGACATCAAAAGATATATCAGTTAGGATGTTTTCCTCTGCAATAAGAGTTTCAGGCATCCAGTGTAAATGCACCTGTATGCAGCATGGGAACCAAAACCAAAACAAAAACCAAACGAAACCAAAACAAAACAACAAAAAACAAACCAAAAACCTCAAAACAAACAAACAAACAAAACGAAATGCTGTGCTCTCTTGCATGCCGCCCTTGAGAAACAAAAGATTCCCTTCTCAAAATTCTGCTGTCCCAAATTCTATTTCCAATTACATTTTTCTGAGCCTGAATAAGATCTTGGTTCATTTGGGATATTAGTAATGAGCTTTCATTATCTTCCACCCACTAGAAATACAACTCCTTTATTTGTGCCCTTTCAAAACACTCCAATAAAAGACGGGGACAAAGTTTTTGTATTGGTTTTTGAGATTTAAATGATAAAGACCTTTCCTAAACCTGCCTGCCAGGCACTGTGTAGAGCCTGGGATGAAAAGAGAAAATACAAATGAGCAAGGCAGACAGGGTTTGTGATTTCTGTTAAAAAAGAAAACCCACAAAACAAAAAAGACACTGCAGCAACGTGTGTGAGTAGTCTCTGAGATACAAGACATTTGGGATACTTTGACACCACACAGGATGGAGATCCCTCACAGTTTAAAGTGGCTTCCTAAAGGAAGAAATTTATAAGCTGAAACCTAAAGAGGAAGTAAGAGACAGACAGACAGGTGGAGGGGGGCAAGTTTTCCAGGTACTGGGAAGAGCATATCCGAGGCCCTGAAAGTCAGAGAGAGCTTGGTTCGCATAAGGAACAGATTTCTCTCCTAGCTCTGATATTAGTACGCTCAGCTGGTTTGCTTCCGCAGCATCCCGTCCTGCCCACGTACACACTATATTATGAGAACTCTGGTATATTTTAATTTTTTGTAGCTCAAATGTCTTAATCCGGGAATGACAACTCGAGGGCTAGGGACCTGGTGTGGGATAGGGTTATTAATATGTACTTTTTATTTGTTGATTTTTAATTCTGAGAAAGTATTATAGAATCAGAACTAAAGTAATCAAATGTGCTATTAACTCACATGGTAGCAAATCTGAAATATAAAATATACTTGTAAATGGGGAAACATAGCATCTGGAATGCCATTGTTCAGAGGTGGCCACAGTGAACCATTACTGTGTTTGTGTACCTTCCCAAAATTCTGACTATGCATGTGCATGTACACGTGCGTGTGTGCACACAGATACACACCCACACACATTTCTTTATTTCAAAAGCTGCTTCTTTCATTTGGCCTTCAAGGATGAATATATTTTTATGTCAAATACTCAATGCCTGCATCATCATTTTTAATGTCTCCATGACATTCAATTTCAGGAGTACAGCATAATTCACTTAATCACAACCACTTCAAAAGACACTTCAGGTTTTCTTCTGGTTGCTTATGGTTACAGTGCTATTTCCAAAGAGCAAGGTACAGAACAGTGTGTACAGTGTGCTACCACTTAGGTGAAAAAATGAATGGGGAAGCTATTGTTCAACATACTTAATTCACTTGGAGAGTTATTGTAATCTTTACCATGTGAATGTTCTAAACACTTTCTTAAAACCATAAGAATTCAAATGAACAGTCATTTATTCCCACACAAGTACACTATATTAGAAATAACCTATAAAGCCTGTTACACAGAGAAGCCCACACACACCCTTCAACCCTGCCACCCTCCTCCACCTCCAGTCCCTGCCTGCCAACCGAACAATTAAAAAGAAAAAAGAAAACAAGTTCTTCAACTTGTCCCTTCACTGTAACATCACATCCAGTGCCCTGTAAACTCCTCTACTTTTCCTCATGAATAACCTGTCATTACCAAATACTACCCTAGGAGTGGCAGCCCTCTGCAGTGCAGTCACTGTCGGGTGCCAAGTTTGCTAGCATTTTGGGGATCCCAAGAAGTAGTGATGTATTTTGTGTTGGGGGTAGAAATAATGAGGCCATTACACCCATCACACAAAGAAGCCCACCTTCCCTTTACGCCCTGCCGCCTACCCTCTACCCTGCATCTCACCCTCCTTCCCTATGCTCCCCTTAAAATGAATTTAGGACTTATTTTCCCTAATACACCCCTTCTGGGTAACTGGACGACCAAAGTATTTTGTTGGCTACAGTCAATCACCTCCACTTTCCAGAGAATCTCCAAGGGCCGCAGCCACTCTAGCATGCCAAGAGGGTTCTTCATCTCTGTGGTTTTAACCATATTTCTCCCACGGTGTCCATTTATTTTGAGTTTGTGGTCAAAGTGTGTCAAATGTGCTCTTGAATTTAGAAGTGCGCAACATCACAGAGCATGGATTTGATGGGCTAGTGCAAGGAAGGGGAGGGAAAGAAAATGGGGGGACAGTGTTATGTTCCTACCATGTCTCTATTTCTATGTAAAATGTCTTTCTGTTTATTCTTTTAACAAATGAAGAAGAAATAGTGTACTGTAGTGGGCTGAGACCACAGATAGTAAGACCAGACTAGTGTTTGGATTCAAATCCCAGCACTACCATTTGGGGGCTGTGTAAATTGACTCTGGTCCTTCACTTCCTCATGTGTGATACTTAAAAAAATAATAGTGCCTACATTATAAGGTTGCTGTGATGATTAACCAGTCCTTGAATGTGAAGTTCTTCAAACAGTGCTGGCATATCCTAAGAGTTTAATAAGTGTTACTATCAATATGTCTGTGTAAATCAGTTCAGAGGTAACTGCTTTAAAGACAATGTTCAAAGGTTTAGACATCCCTGTTTGCTCAGTGCAGTGCCCTCCAGAAAAAAAACAAATGTACCCAGTGTTGAATTTATATGAGATTCTTTCACTGGAACGTGTGTGTGTGTGTGTGTGTGTGTGTGTGTGTGTGTGTGTGCGTGTGTGTGTGCATCTATGCAGGCTACCTGGAATGAATGGACTTTGGGAAATTTAAAAAATTACTTTTATGTGTCCTGCCTAAATTACTTTTAGGCGTCTGCCCTGGAGCTTCACACTTTGTCAATAAAATTTCCATGCTCCAGCACAATATTTAGAAAAAACATATTGGAACCTTGGATTCCAAATTTGGTGAAGTGGAATGGATACTGGTAAACAGAACTACATTGTTCTTTAAATGTGTATTTTATGCTTACTCACTAATTCCCATTTGTATCTTGCCTTTGGATACAAGAAATTATTTTGTTTAAAAAGCAAGTTTCCATGACTCTGTTTAGCTGTAGTTATCATTGTTTCAGCAAAAGGAAAAGAGATAAAGATTGCAAATTGCGAGAGGAAGGCAAGATGGCAACTGTTGATGAGGTGGTCCCGAAAGCCTATCCCAGAAAACACAATTGAACGGCCGCCCAAGAACCAAGAAACAGGACCCTGAGTGACAAAACAGCAGCTGAGAAATCCATGAATCACAAGTAAACACCTGAAGGTTGGAGAGAAGGAGGTGAGCAGGAGAGAGGGAAGGGAGCAGAGACGGACTGCAATAGGACATGATCACTGCTGACTATCCGAGAGCAGCACAGTGCTCGGGAGCGGGGAGGCCAAGAGCCATGGGGGAGCTGGGCTTTGGAGCAGTGTGTTGGGGATGGAGTCTGGGAGCCAGCCTCTGGAACTTTTCGAGTGGAAGGAGGGCTGAGCAAGGACTCTGCACTGCAGAGATGACACCTCAGCCCCAGGCCCCCTGGAGACCCATAGTGCAGATGCATGGCTCTACACAGGGCTGCAGTTCCTGTTCCAGGCCTGCAGCGGAGACAACCCGGCTTTCTCAGGTCAGGCCCTCAGCTTTGGACTTATGGTGAGTGCACTTGCTCACGCGACCCTGGGTTATAAAAGCGGTGTGAGCGAAGCCAGTGGAATGCAAAGTGAAGCTGCTTTAGTTGTTTAGGGCAAGTGCCACCAGCTCAGCCTTTCTCCTTTGTCCTGAACCTACATTTTACCCAGGACCATGTTTAAGTGTTTCAGCATTTCCAAGGCAGGAACTTCTCAATTTCAAGAGTGCAGAGCTACTGCTCTGCAGCTGGGAGCCCTATTCCCACCTAGGGTAGTTCAGATACTTTCTTTAGCCTCCATGCCACCCAGTGCATGGTTCTGGAACTGTATCCCTATCATGGTGCTGCTAGGTCCAACTTTCCCAGTCTCACATAGTTTTAGTGAGTCTAGTCTCCATTTTTGTCACCATTTGGCCCTCCCCACCCCACCTGGTACCATGCTGCTCCCAGGCCAGTGTTCCTATTTCTTTCCTAGTTCCTTCAGTTAGTCAAGGTAGGGTTGGGTCACAATCCATCTCTGCTCCTTTTCTTCTCTCCTGCTTGTACCCCTTTCTCTAACCATTAGGTGTTTTCTTGCGATGTATGGATCTCTCAGCTGTTACTGTGCCACTCCTCCCCACTGCCCATTCAATGGTATTTTCCAGGAGAAGTTTCAGGGATCCCCTTTCTGGTTGCCATCTTGCCCTGATCTCCAAGACAAAATTATGGATTTTTCCTTAGCTGGTGAAACATCTGATCTACAGTGTACTACATTGAAAGAAGCAATTGACAAATTAGCTTTACAACACAAAATTTTTGCTTTGTGTTCAGATAACACAAACACCAAATTTGGTGGTTGCAAAAGACTTGGCAAAAATAATGTGGGGCAAAATCTTAAAACTGAACTGAAAAGGCTGATTATCGGCACTGGTTGTGGGGACACATACACAATTGTCTCCAGTGTGCTGTTGACTGTTTACCCATTGATATTGAATGTTTTGCAGTGAAAGTATACAAATACTTCTATATGTACACAGTTAGAGTTGAAAAACTGAAGAACTTCTGTGACTTTCCAGGAAACAATTATGCTACATTGTTAGAGCATGAAAATACAACATTTTTGTCATTGGGTTCACCAACTGACAGAATTTTAAGCATGTTTAATGGGCTTAGTTCTTATTTTCTTTCTCAAGAAAAATTCCCTGCTACATCATGAAAATGGTTTGAAAATCTCTGTTGGAAATTATGGTTGTCATTTGTAAGAAATCAAGTATCTATATTCTAAACACAATAGTTTAATTGAAAAAAGATACTATTTCAGCTACAGAAGTAACCATAAACATTTAAAATGTGAAGTGTGTGTAAATACTGATGTCAAAAGACAACTAACAATGTTAGGAGATTCGGGAAAAATTAATGAGGCTGAGTTTTTTGAAGTAGTTGAGAATTTCTATGAAACGAGCTTAGGATATATGAACAAATTGGAAAGGCAGTGTAGAAAACACTGAGAAGTTCAAGTGGGTGCTACTAAGGAAGACACCTGAATAGAAAGAAATACAAGTCAACCTGAATGAGGAACTCATCACATACACAGAAACAGAAGAAACTTGTGTATTCAATCAGTAAACCCTCATAGAATCTATAATTGTGAGGCAGTAGAATACATGGAATAAATAAAACATTTCTGTATCTGATAGTGGGTAAAGTTTTTCTAAAATGAGTGATAAAATCACCTAGACTTTCAAGACTTTTGTAATAGTGTGGGGTTTATTCTTTCTCTTCCAGGCAGTACAGCACTTGTTGAAAGAACATTTCCTGTTACAATCAGTATGAGGTCAGACAATTAATTTCAAATACTCATCCTAGAAAAAGTGCTACATACCTCATTGCTGAATCACCATGGTCACCTTTGAAGTACCTCCCTTGGGGATCTGTGCACTGATGTCAGCACTTAGTCCACCCTTTAAAGAATTTTGGAACTCTTTTTCTGGAATGGTCATCAAAGCTGTTGTCATGCCCAAAATCTGACAATTAAATACACAAACTTGGCAGCATGTCTTTACGTTGGCAGCACTGTACAAACAACTTGGTAAGGTGTCATAACCTTGCCAAAGAGTTCCAAAATTGCTTTGAAGAGTGGACTAGGCACTGATGTTGGTGTCTAGCTTCCCAAGGGGAGTACTTCAAAGGTGAACATAGTGATATTCAGCAATGAGACATGTAGCACTTTTTCTAGGATGAGTTCACAAAATTATTTGGCCACCCTTGTATGTGGTCAAGGGAGAAATCTCAAGTAAGTATTAAGACAATGAAGGCTATGTTACTTGTAAAACAAAATTGTGTTATGAAATGTGAAAAGTTTAATAATAAGGTGTTGAAAGACCAAAATTTGCTGCATAAGTTTACTTCATCAGGAAATATTCATAGTATAATCTTGGTGAAATATAATCCCCTTCTACATCTACCTAAATTTTTGAGTGAGTTTTTTCACTGAAGAATAATTGTTAGCTCAATATGTTCATGTAATAAAACTTTTGTTATCATCTTTTTCATTAATATGGAATATTACATAACCTCATCTCATTTCTGTCATCCCAATATTTCATTTTTGTCTCAAGGAAATAGGGTCAGCCTATTTAAATGTCAATCTTAGAGATGAAACAAGGTATCATATTCAATTATCTCAGCTTCAACATTAAGAAACTAGAAAAATGACAACAAATTAAACCCAAGGTAAGCAGAATAATTAAAATAATAATAATTTATTTGGAAATCAATAAAACAGACAACAGAAAAACAAAAAAGAAAATTAATGAAACTAAAAATTCATTATTTGATGATAAATAAAATTGATAAACCTGTAACTAGAGTGATCAGAAAAAACAGGGAAGATACAAATATCAGGACGAAAAGAGGTTACAATTTTAAGACTATTAAGATTATTGAAAGTGATGTGGGCCAACAGAGTAGCCAATCCCCCCACTTCACTAAAAACTCCTATTCTAGTTCTTTGGCTCTCGGTTTCACTTTTTTTAGGCCGTAGCTTTAACACCATCTCAATCAGCCTTCCTTTAACTCTAGTTTAAACAGTCGATTGCTCCTAACTTGAATCATAGAATGTCTCCACCTTGCCCCTGCTTAAAACTTAAAACAATAGGCTTTTACCCCATACCTTCCAGATGTCCTTTGCCCCAGTTTGAGCTGATCATTCAGAGAAGAACTTGTGACTTGTGTTTGCTCATTGTATTTCTAAAATGTCTGTCTCCAGCCCTGGTTAGCCATCCTAAAACTTGTGATATGTCATAATAAAACTGGACTTATCTGGGTATGCTAGATTTTTAGCTATTCATCCTTGCGACTGTGAAGCTGTTTGTTAATTGTATCATCCCCAAGCCATTCCTGGATAGGCAGTCGCACCTGGGTGCCTGGTGGAGACCAAAACCAGCAGGATGCAGACTCCAAAGGGCTAAACAAATTTCTGTAGTCACCCTGCAGTGATGGCTTTGAAGTCTACATCTCCCCACCAAAGCTTTTGAATTCACTAACTGGGTCTGGTTCTCCTTATCTAGGGGCCTTTGCAATGCAGAAGTCACATGGCAAGGCTTCCAGCCCATCTCGACCAAAGGAGTCAACTTGGTGGATCTCGAGACCACTTCCCCCTTTCCAGATCAGATAGGGTGAGAGCTCCGTGGATCCCCAATAGGTAAGGACAACGACCATCCTCAGCAGGAAGCAGATACAGAAGAGGAGACCTTCAGCCCCTCAGCTTCCCATAGAGATTCAGGGGGATTACGTCTCTCAAAGAAATGTGAGGAAGGCAGGTAGAATAGGGGGGGATCTCAGGACCCCTCCCATGAGACTTGCCCTGCTGGAATAGTCCCCACTGCCCTGATACCACCCTCTTACTAGTAATCCCTGCCCCAAGATAAGACAATCACAGGAGGTAATTGAATTTGGAAAGGAGACAGGAATAATAAAAGAAAGGTGATGTCACAGGCCTATCAATCAGACTTGTCAATCAAGAGACCCCACGCCCAGAGGTGTGTCCCCTGAAGACTTAGAATAAAAGCCCCAAAGCCTCATTCATCCGGGCTCCTGAGCCATTGTCATGCTCGAGCCCACTCCTACCTCTTTGGAGTGTACTTTCCCCTCAATAAACTATCTTTTTGTTTCACCACTTTACTTTTGTGTGTGTCTCGTTCAATTCCTTGCTCAAGATACCAAGAACCTGGACGTCGTGTCGACAACAACAACCCATTTTCCGGTAACAAAAGGATGGAAAACCAAATTTTCTGAACAGTTTTATTCAAATAAATTCAGTAACGTAGACTGAATGCTCATATTTCTTTAAAAACACATTTCATCATGCTAAGTGAAATAAGCCAGACAGAAAAAACAAAGAACTGCATGATTTCACTCATATGCGGAATATAAAACTGAAAGCAAAGAAAGAAAGAAATGATCAAACAAATAACCCATGGACACAATCAATAGTTTAATGATTATTTGGGGACGAGTGGGATAGGGAGGGGAGAAAGGGGAGGGGGTGGGGGGGAGTTAAACATAAGGTGATGGAAAGAGAAGTCACATTAGGTGGTGAACTTATTATACATCAAGTTGACAATGCACTGTAGAATTGTATGCCTGAAACCTATGTAATCCTTGCTAACAGATGTCACCCCAATAAGTCTAACAACAAAAATGAATTTAAAAAAAAAACAAAAAAACAAAAAAAACCACACATTTTACTGAAGTCATTTAAGAAGAGGTAGATAGAGACCCCATCAAGATGGCATGGTGTTTTCCTCCTGTCTCTACCACATCAAAATTACAATAAAACTACAGAACAAACATCATTGAGATTTACATGAAGTCTAGCTAATCAGAGGCCTTACAATTAAGGACATACAGAAGTCACCTTGAGACTAGTAAGAAGGGTGAAGATGCAGAAAAGGTTCATTCCATACCCACATTTAACCATTAAAAATCAATAGGGATATCTCAATTGTGGAGCTTCCCTCGCCCCAGAGGACTGAGGGGTCTCAGCCCAGAACAGGCTCCCCTGCCCAGGGTTTAAGTGCTGGGAATAGAGGTTCCCCTTAACTTCTTGCTATGAAAACCAACACAGATTGTTGCTGAGACAGATTAGCATTCCTGTAGTACAACACGCTCCTCTCGAAGGGCCCATGCATAAACTTACTCACTGATCTACTCACTCAGTCTGAGCTCCAGCACTGGTGTAGCAGCTCAAAAGATGTCAGGGACATACAGGGTGGAACTGAATTGTCTAGCTACAGGGCAAAGGCTGGAGGTACAGTTTCTCCTTAACTGAAGAACTGACAGAAGCCATTGTTTCTTTGTTAAGCCATTTGCCCTCCAGGTATGCAGATGCAGGTGGCCATCATTGCTGTTTCTCTGTCAATCTGGCTAACACTGTTCATTCACCCTGCTTCCCTGAGACCTCACCTCACCAAATTTTAAGGCACATCCAAGCCTCTTCCAGTGGGTTTTCCATATGAATGGCCTACTGTGTGTCATGCTGTAGACTTTCTTGAAATCTTTCAAATATGCACAAAAGCCAAACAAGCAGCATCTGGCTTCTGCATGTCCTGTACATTTGGCTGAGCAGCACCAACCATGGCTTTAATGACAGCTAGCCTTGGTTTGCAACTTGGCCTCACAAGGCACTTCCAAGCCCAGTGCAAGTGGAAACCATCTGTGGATAACTTTATGACTCATTCTAGGTGAACCCAGGCATAGCACAGACTGTGGTAGGCCCCTTCCCAAGAAGCTCCAGGACTGGCATGCCCAGTGATCAATTTCAGATTCAACTGGAGCATCACCTGGCTACTTTGGGGAATGACACACCCAAAGGGCAGACTGGGCAAGCACCAAAACTCCGCTAAAGGGAATCCCGATTTGTAGGGTCAGCTCCTGCACCACAACTCTTCCACTGTAGTCATGGACAGTCCTCATAACCCATCACCCTGAAGGTGAATCTCTCCCATTGATGTGCAAACAGCACTCAAGTCTTCACTACAAGAGGAGAAAACACACAACCTACACAAGGGACACACCTGGAACACCCAGCTCTGGTGACCAGGGAGACTGCTCCTCTGATCCCAACAGCACACCTACTACATATGGCCACCCTAATAAAACTGGGAGGCACAACAGCCATACCTGATGCATAGAAACACAGTTAGGCAACCAAAATGGGGAGACAAAGAAACATGTTCCTAATAAAAGAACAGGACAAAATTCCATAAAAGAAAACTAAACCAAATGCAAATGAGTAATCTACCAAATGCAGTGTTCAAAACTTGTAATGATGCTCAGTGATCTCAGGGACAACTTCAACAAAAAGATATGAAACATAAAAATGGAGATAGAAAACATAAAACCAAACAGAATTGAAGAATACTATAACTAAAATGAATAATACATTAGAGATAATCAACAGTAAATAAGATGAAGCAGAGGGTGGAATCAGCAATTTAGAAGACTAGATAGCAGAAAACACTCAAAGAGAACAGAAAAAAATATTAAAGAATGAAGATCATTTAAGGGACCTCTGGGACAATATCAAGCAGATGGGTACCAGAAGGAAAAGAGAGAGGAAGGAAATGAAAACTTATTTCAAGAAATAATAATGTAAAACTTCCATAACTTGGCAAAGCAAATAAATATACAAGTCCAAAAAGAGCAGTCTCAAACAAGATGAAGCCAAAGAGGCCCACACAAACATACATCATAATTAAAATGACAAAGGTTAAAGACAAAGAAAGAATCTTAAAAGCAGCAAGAGAAAAAGTTTTTTATCTACAAGAGAGTTTCCATAAGACTGTCAACTTATTTCTCAACAGAAACTTTGCAGGCCAGAGGAATTGGCAGAAAATATTCAAAGTGGTGAAAAGCAAGGGTCTAAAACCAAGATTATTCCACCCAGCAAAGCTATTATTAAAATTAAAGGAGACAAAGAACTTCCCAGACAAGAAAAAACTAAAGGAATTCATTACCACCATGCCAGTGTTATAAGAAATGTTTTTTAAAAATTATGTTAAGCAGAGGGAGAAAACAAACCAAAAAATGAAGATAAAAATATGAATAATAAAATGGCAATAACTTTGTACCTGTTAATAATCATTTTTAATGTAAATACATTAAATGCTCCAATCAAAAGACTTAGGGTAGCTGAATGGATAAGGAAATAAGACCTGTGCATATACTATCTACAAGAGATCCACTTCAGATGAAAAGACACACAGATTGAAAGTACAGGGATGCAAAAAGATATTTCACACAAGTGGAAATGAAAAAGAAGCTCAAATAGCAGTACTTATATTGGAAAAAATAGACTTTAAAACAAAGACTATAATAAAAGACAAAGAAGAACATTACATAATGATGAAGAGATCAATCTAAAAAAGAACATCACCCTACTAAACATTCATACACCCAACATAGGTGCCCCTAAATACATAAATAAAATATTGATTGACATAAGGCAGATATCAATGATAACACAATCATAATAGTGAACTTTAACACCCTGTGACACCAATGGACAAATATTCCAGGCCAAAAAAAAAAAAATCAACAAGGAAACAGCAGCTTTAAATGACACGCTGGATCAGAGAAATTTAATTGATACTTTTAGAGCATATCACACCAAAGTAGCAGAATACACATTTTTTTTTCCAGTGCCCATGGAACATTTTCTGAGATAGGTCACATATTAGGCCACAACACAAGTCTCAATAAATTTCAAGAAACCTGAAATCATATCAAGCATCTTCTCTGACTACAATGATGTGAAACAATAAATCAAATACAAGAAAAAAATTAAAAATACACAACACATAAAGGCTATATAATATGCTACTGAATAATGAATGGGCCAACAATGAGATTAAAGAAGAAATCAAAAAATATTTTGAAAGAAATGAAATTAAAAACACAATGACCCAACTCTATGGGACACAGCAAAAGGAATGCTAACAGGGAAAGCCATTGCAATACACAAGAAAAATCTCAAATAAGCAGTGCAACTTTACACCTAAGGGAAGTGGAAAAAATATAACAAACAAAGCCCAAAGTGAATACAAGGAAGAAAATGATAAAGATCAGAACAGAAATAAATGAAATAAAGTCTAAAATAAAAATGCAAAAAATTACTGATACCAAGAGCTGTTTTTTTTTTTGAAAAGATAAACAACATTTACAAACCTTTAAACACACTCATCAAGAAAAAAAAAAGAGAGGACCCAAATAAATAAAATCAGAAGTGAAAGAGAAGTGACAATGGATACCTCAGAAAGACAAAATATTTTTTAAATACTACAAGCAAATAGATGCCAACAAATTGGCCAATCTAGAAGAAATAGATAAATTCCTAGAAGCGTACAATCTTCCAAAGCTGAATTGAGGAGAAACACAAAATCTGAACAGACTGATTACTACCAATGAAATTGAATCAGTAATCAACAAACTTCCAACAAACAAAAGTCCTAGACCAGATGGCTTTACATGTGAATTTACTAAACATTCAAAAAATAATTAACACTTATTCTCTTCAAACTATTATAAGAAATCCAAAGAGGAGGATGGCTTCAAAGCTCATTTTACAAGTCACCATGACCCTGATTCCAGAATCAGACAAAGACATTACCAAAACAAAAAACCATAGGCTGATATTTCTAATGAACATAGATGCAAAAATCCTCAACAAAATATTAGCAGACGAAATTCAGCAATATATTAACAAGATCATACACCATGATCAAGTGGGATTCATTTCTGATATGCAAATTTGGTTTAATATATGAAAATCAATTAATGTGATATACCACATAAACAGCATAAAAATAAAAATCATATAATCTTATCAGTGGATGCCAAAAAAGTGCTTGACAAAATCCAGCATCCATTTATGATTAAAAATTCTCAGCAAAGCGGGAATAGAGGGGACATATCTCAACATAATAAAGGCCATATATAATAATCCCACATCTAACATTATACTCAATAAAGAAAGTCTAAAAGCATTCTCCATAAGATCAAGAATAAGACAAGAAAGCCCTCTTTCACCACTTTTATTCAACACAGTACTGAAATTCCAGCAACAGCAACCAGACAAGAAAGAAATAAACATCTAAATGGAAAAGGATTAAGTAAAACAGTCATTATTTGCGGATGATATGATACTGTACATACAGAACCCCAAATATTCCACCAAAAAACTGTTGGAAATGATAAATTTAGTTAACTAACAAGATATGAAATTAATCATCAGAAATTGGTTGCATTTTTATATGCCAATAACAAACTAGCAGAAAGAGAAATTAAGAAAACAATCTCATTAACAGTTGCATAAAAATATATACCCAGGAATAAGTTTAACCTAGGAAGTAAAAAATATGTACTCAGAAAATTATAAGACAGTACAGAGAGAAATTAAAAGAGACACAAATAAATGAAATATACCACGCTCAGGGATAGGAAAAAAATAATATAGTTAAAATGTCCATAGTACACAAAGCAATCTATAGATCCAATGCAATCCCTATAAAAACACCAATGGCATTTTTCACAGAAGAAGAACAAATAATCCTGAAATTTACATGGAACCATAAAAAAAAAAAAAACACCTAAAATAGCCACTGAAATCCGAAGGAAGAAGAACAATGCTTGAGCTATCACATTACCTAATATCAAATTATACTATGAAGACATAGTAATCAAATCAGCATGGTATGGGAATAAAAACAGACACATAGATCAGTGAAACAGAGGAAAGAGCCCAGATATATGGTTATGTAATCTTTCACAAAGGAAGAAAAACAGTCTATTCAATAAATAGTGTTGGGTAACTGGACAGATACAAACAAAACAAAAATGAAACTGAACTACCTTTGCACGCCATATACAGGTATAAACTCAAAATGGTTTAAAGACTTAAATGTAAGACCTGAAACCATAAAACACCTAGAAGAAAATGTAGGAAGTAAACTCAGAAATTACCCTTAGCAATATTTTTACTGATATATCTCCTCAGGCAAGGGAACCAAAGAAAAAATAAACAAATGAGACTACATCAAACTACAATGTTTTTGCACAGCAAAGGAAACCATGAACAAAACAAATAGACACTCCACTGAATGAGAGAAGATATTTGCCAATGATATAACTGAGAAGAGCTTAATATCCAAAGTTTATAAAAAGAACTCATATAACTCAACACACACAAAAAATAGAAACAATTCAATTAAAAAATGGGCAGAGAATGTGAATAGACATTTCTCCAAAGAGGACACACAGATGGCCAATAGACACGTAAAAAGATAGTCAATGCCACTTGTCTTCAGATAAAAATGAATAAGGACCAAAACAAGATACCACCTCACTCCTGTCAGAATGGCTATCATCAATAAATGAAAAAACAACAAGCAGAGTTGAGGGTGTGAAGAAAAGGGAACCCTTGTGCCCTATTGGTGGGATTGCAAATTGATGCAGTCCAATGGAAAACAATATGAAGCTTCCTCCAAAAATTAAAAACAGAACTACCTTACACCCAGCAATTCCACTCCTGGATATTTATCCAAAGAAATTCAAAGCACTAAATCAAGAAAATATATGCACCCCTATTTTTTCTGCAGCACTATTCACAATAGTCAAGACATGGAAAACAATTGAAATGCTCTTAATAGACTGCTGAATAAAGAAATTGTGTTACATTTATACAATGGAGTATTGTTCTGCCATAAAAACAAAGGAAATTTTACCATGTGCAGCAACATGGATTGACCTAGAGATTATTATGCTAAGTGAAATAAATCAGACTGGGAAAGACTAATACCATATGATCTAACATATATGTGGAATCTAAAGAACAGAATAAACAATCAAACCAAACAGAAATCGAATCATAGATACAGAGAACAAATGGATGGCTGCTAGATGGGAGGGGGTTGTGGGTAAGTGATAAAGGTGAAGGGAGGAGAAGAAGGCAAGATGGTGACTGGAGAGGAGGTCCCTAAAGCCTCTCCCAGAAAACACAATTGAACGGTCGCCCAGGAGCCAAGAAAGAGGACCCTGAGTGACAAAACGGCTGTTGAGAAATTCATAAATCACAAGTTAACACCTGAAGATAGGAGAGAAGGGGGCGAGACGGGGAGAGGGAAGGGAGCAGAGATGAACTGCAACAGGACACAATCGCTGCTGACTATTAGGAGTTACGAAGTGTGTGGGAGGGGAGAGACGGCGGGGGGGCAGCTGGGTTTTGGAGCTGCATGCTGGGAATGGAGTTTGGGAGCCAGCCTCTGGAACTTTTGAGTGGTAGAAGGGCTGAGCGAGGACTCTGAACTGCAAAGATGACACCCCAACTCTAGGCCCCCTGGAGACCTACACAGGGCTGCAGTTCCTGTTCCCTGCCCACTGCAAAGGCGACCCTGCTGTCTCAGGCCAGGCCCACAGCTTTGGACTTATGGAGCGTGCACTTCCTCATGCACCCCAGGGTTCTGAAAGCAGTGTGAGCCCCTAGACAGCCAGGTGCTGAATCAGGGCTAAGAAGGAAGACTGATTTGATAGCATTCACCCCATCCAGCAGAAACAAACCTCAGACCAGCTTCCCCAGCAAAGGGCAGAAGACAGATTCACCCTTGGAGCACCTTTTGTTGGCCTTTCCCCAGGACATACATGCATAACCTCCAAACGCAGTACGAGATCAGAAACAAGAAATAAACAAACCCCCTCCCTCTCAAAACTTGACCCCCAGTGCCACCTAGTGTCTGCCCTACAGCAAGACACGACAAAATCAATAATCTGGGCACTGAACATAAAGCTCTCATGTCAAAGTGGAAAAACCCAGCGGACAGGATGAATCCCTTAAAAACTAAAACTCCTCAGAAAGAACATGAAATTTATCCAGAAGACAGCTTCTTAGACGTGGAAGGCTGTGATTTAAGTGACAGAGAATTTAAAGCAGCCATTCTAAAGGCTGTGAGAGAAATGAAAACTTATTGGCAGAACACTATAGCTGAGAAAA